>JAOTAV010000039.1:0-10889 GCA_026546445.1 Cyclargus thomasi | reverse complement strand
TTTTTAGTTTCTTTTGTACTATTTTAGTTTTTTCCTTTGGAAGTCGGTTTTAATTTTTTGTTAAAAAATAATAATATAAATTAAATTTAATGGCCTATTAACGAGACTTTTATGTCGAATTGAAATATGTGATAGAATTGAGAATAGATTATAGTTATTTATAATTCCTCTACACGATTGATTGAAATATTTATGGTCAATTTTCAAAGAAAAAAACCACAGGGCAACATCTAGTTTAAATGAATAGGTTAAGACCGCGTGTTTGTCAATCACACGCTGTCAGCGTCAGCGAGATTATTTTGAAACGTAAAAATGCCACTTTATGAAAAAGGCTAGGCTAGTTTTCTACCGACATTAGTCTATCATGTCGTCGCTGCTTTGTAGTCGCGTAGAGCAAATGAAACTTAAAGTCTATATCATACAGTGGCATGTTTTCAAGCCGAAATTATCTCGTTGACGCTGACGGCGTGCGTTGGACAAACGCGCCGTCTTAATATGAACGTTTTTTATTCTTATTTAAAATAAATTAATCCTGGAAAAACTATGTATTCTGTTTAATATTCTAGATTGAAATGTTCAGACAACGCAGTCACAATATTATATTACATACTTGTTGGTGCCCGCTACTTCGTTGCGTAAAAATTGTATATCACCCGTACTCGGAACCGTAATTTTCTCGGTATTAAAAGTATCCTATATGTTGCCCAGACCTAATAGCTATTAATAAAAAAAAAGTTATATTCTAATCTCAGGAACTACTGAACAAACAAACTTTTTTTTGTCGACTTGTGTTCTATTACTGCTCCAAAGCCCCCAAATTTATATTTATTTATAAATTTTTTATTTGCTTATAAAATACAAAAACATACATTAGAGAAAAAAAAACTTGGTTGGGAATAAACCAAATAGACGACCTTACCGCTCACAGCGGTTTCTTCTAAGACTTCTTAAGAGATAACGCAGAAAGTTTCAAACAGATATTTATTTTTCACTAAGCACTTTGTACAATGCAAAAATTCCTTTTTTTTTCTGGTCGGCTCAAATTCTGTTATATGTAATTGATTGTACTGTTGGTTCTTGATAGGAATTTATGTTCAACTTTAATGAAACACACTTTTCCATGCACTATTTCAAGAAAAATGATGAGACACCTGATGATGACTTTGTCGAAACCGGTCGTGTATTTGTTATTTTGTAAAATCGAAGTAAATATAGTGGAAGAAGTGCATTGAAAAGTGTGTTTCAATAAGGTTTCAACTAAGTTATGACAATGGAATTTTAGAAAAAAATTGACACATTATATAAAGTGGCGAATAGAATACAGTGCAATGATATTTCAGTGCAATGATATTCATCTTTCCATGTCATTATCTTTCGATGCATCAATAGTCCAAACGGACGCTTATTAATGAAATAGGCCTTAATCCGAACATGCGAAATGCAAAATAATAGAATAACGGTATGCGCCGTCCGCGACCACTATAATCCTGTTTTCTAAACGCATTACATATCGCAATAAACAATTGGACGTGTTTCAATAATTACTCTGTGTGCATCCAAATTCCGGAATATTCTATTGGAACATACAAAACACATAGTTTTACGAATAGAAGATAGTTTTTTGATTTAAAAATGATAGCATTCACCAAAATGTCTAAGCGCTTTAGAACTTTTGATCACGCGGATTGATGCGAGCTAAGCATTTGTGGTTTGTATACCTTTCGTGGATAAAATTAAATGTAAATTAAAATGTTAAAATTTGAAAGGTATTTTGTTCTGAATAGCCGGCGAGACGACCCATCGATTCATTGACCTGTAAAGTCTATGAAATACATTGTTTGAGAACTGAATTGAAATAAAATATTCATAAGTTTATGCTCCTTTGACGTGAATCAGTCTTTAAAATTGTTTGTTCAGGGTTTAATAGGGTTGTCAAAATCACAAATACGTGATTAAGCAACTATTAATATTTAGACTAAGTACGTCTTACGCCTGGAATACACGAGGATAGATTTTCAAGCTGGAATAGCTAGTTTCAGTAAGCTAGCAAGCTAGTACTTATTGCTTCTCGTAGACAAAATTAGCTTTATTTCAAGCTAGTAAACTACTTAACGAGTCGAGAGAAAGTAAAAAAGTAAATTGTTAACAAAAGTCGCATACGATGGCAAAACTCCAAAATACATGATAGCAAAAACTCATTCGTATTGTTTTTTTTATTTACGAGTTTTATTTTCATATGGTTCGCTGCCGAAAAACTGTTCCAATTTTAATTCCTCCATCAAACACAGAAGCTTCGAGTCATATACTGGACAGGCTTTGCTGTGGGTTTTCTCACCGCGGTTCTCTGTATCATGACGTTTTATATATCTACGGTTTAATTAACATTTCCTTTATAAATGTTGAAAAGTTTCATCAGAGTATATAATACCAAGTAGGTCATCTTCATAGAATCGAATCGCACGCGGCCTGCACGTGTACGCCCTAGCATTTATGCGCCATCTCACCAAAAGGCGGATGCTTACAACATACACATAGTATGGTGGCATATTATATAATACGGCGCACACGCGCACGTCGTGTAAGCCACTCGCGGTTCGTCTGTATGAAGATGTCTTACTTAGTTCTTCATATACTCTGTCTCGACTATTTGGATATTTTCCATCTATCCCGGTGAAACTACTGAACTTGTAAAATTATTTAGAAACATATTTTAGTTTAATACCAAATATTTTATGTTAACAGATGAATAAAAGTAGCTTTGATATTTCACGAATTCAACAGTCTTGAACAATCTCAGAGTTTGAGAACTTCATCACCTGTCGATATTGTTGTACACGAGACAATGAACAATTTTCAAAGTTTGTTTAACCTTAACGCGTCATTGTGGATGCTAGTGTAAGAGCTGCTGCCAAATTTAGACTTATAGAAGTTAAAACAGCTGTTTAGACTTAAAACAATATTACACCTCAACATTATTTCAGGTAATGAAGTTAAGACTTGTGCAAAGTACAGTGTTATACACTTTTAAGGGTGTCTTAGAGCTCGAATTTGTGGGAGACTACCAGCCCCGGATCTTCAATTTTTTTTAGGTAGGCCAAAAACTGAATTATGCCGCCCCGACTTATATTTATTTTTACCTTTGTCATTACTATAAGGTGTTTACTAAGACTAAAAGAACTTCCAGAAATAATGCATCATCAGTGTTGTTCTTTTCGTGTTACTCACTTACTAATTATTACTTATTAAATAGTGAATTTGGCACCCTCTAAACTTGCCGCCTGGGGCACAGGCCCCGGTTTGTCCCCCCCTTCCCTGGATAGGGGCTGGAGACTATATTTTGTTGCATATTTTACTATTGCAAAAAACTTAAGTCGAGGACGAGTTCTTGGGCTCACTTTGGGCGTCCGAAGCGAATCTGGCGCTGATTTACCTATAGATATGAGCCGCAAATGATAATTGGTGTCGAGCTTAAATCGGACGTTTAACTACATTGTTATATGAAGCGATACAAGTGACTTTCATTTTCAATCGTCCATAAATATTTGATGGAACCTTTTAAGTGTTTGCTCGTTTTGTTTACCTTATGAAAGCTATACAACAATTCAGTGCAGCTAAAATTACTCACACAATATTATTATAATATTGTTATAATATTGTGTGGGATACAAATTGCGTTCATTTGTGAGGTTTAAATTTGATAGTTTTTAATACTTGGCTATTATTAGCAATATTTATCGCATTGGATCTGTTGGTATACTTATTTGCCGATAAAAATATGTTTATGCCTATGTTTTACCCTGTCCTGAACTTTTAAGTTTTTCTATCTATACCCATCAAAATCAGTTCAGATAGACACTCTTTATTATGGAAGTAAATAAGTATGGATAGATCCACTTGCGTTTGTAATTTCAATGTATGTTCGCACTTCGAATATCTCAACTGGTAAGTGTAGGTCGTGCGCAGACTTCCCATTCTCGGTATTATCAGCTTACAATTTAGATAAGTGTATCAGCGTTAATGAAGTGGAGGTGGCCCAAGGCTATTAGGTCAGTGGAGCGTGCGGGATGTACGGCGATGTACAGACACAGTAGGCATAATGGGGCAGTAGACGGATTTGAAATCAAAGAATCAAAATAGTTAACAGGCGTGAGTATGGCTAGACCTGTAAGATTGCCTTGGATTTGAGAACAACGGAGAGTCACGGCGTGGGCCTAAATGGCGTAATATTTCTTATTCGCTGGGTGCAATATGGGCGCAGAGCGCGTGCAAAAAATTGCAGTGACAAACGGACGGACACATAGACATTTCTAATCAATAAAGGTTCCTTTTTTGCCTTTTAGCTCTGAAACCCTAAAATTGAATATGATAGGCGGCCATTTCACATATCAAATCACCACACATTGTCCGCTGTATCTTGAACCAAAAGTCGGCTTACTGGTCCGTTTAGTCTATCGTGGTACGACGCTGGATTACTGAGACGATAATTTAGTGCACGTAGCTAAGGCAAGCTATGTTGAGGCTCTAAATATATATCTAAGGCTAAGCTATGTTAAGGCATAGCTAGATTTTTGGTATGTTTTTAAGGCCAAAATCTATAAGTCTATCCTTTATGCTTTAAGAACGCTCTCAATTTTGAGCTATGTTGGATAGCTAAGATCGTGATTCTGTTTCTAATTTCCATATATCCTGTACAGTTGCTAGGCAATTAATTTTTATCATGGTACAAAGAAGAAGAGGTCTCACAAAAAAATAGTGCTTGCGCTATGTCGAATAAGAGAATTAACCGGACTGAGAACCTTAGCCTATTCACCCAATTTAGCCTCTACATTCCCTCTTAAAAGGCAGACAAGACTTTCTGATGTTCGTTGTGTTAATAGTCGTTGGTAGTTTTCAATTAGTTTTTGTTTGTTGTGTTGAAGAAGCTGCGTTTTAACTGTCTTGGGTGCTAGTGATTCCTGAAGCGTTAAAGTAACTAGACAAGGTTCAAATAATATACATCATCTTTATCAGCTAATTGCCGTTTACTGCTGAACGAAGACCTCTCCAATAAGCGCCAACCACCCCGATCTTGGACAGCATCCACTCATCCGGTGCCGGCAATTTTCTTCAAATTTTCGGTCCACCGCACCGTGCCACGGGACGTGCTAAACTACTTAGCGTAGTTTTCGATTTACCAATTTTCAACATGTTTAAATAATACCGTTAAATTCTGCGTATAAACACTTAATAATATATTTCCATCCCCACGCGTCTCGGGCGGTTGAATTTGGATTATCTTTGATTATTCCAGCGCTACATGTCTTTGATGATATCGTATGCGTGTCAAAGGCCCGAGATCTGTGAGGAACCGCAAGGACCTTCAAAGACCTCTACCCAAGCGTTCAGATGCACATAATTAAATAATCACCGTTGTATGAATATCATTCGAGTACTTTGTTTGCGCGACATGTTTTGTTTGACACATGAGGAATATTAACCCGTAATAACCCTTGGTAGAACGAGCGGGGTCTTTGAAGGCCGGAGCTTGGGAATATGAGAAAAAAATGCCACTGGCATACAAAATTTTTACCATTCGATTTCTTTTAAAAATTACATAACACATCTATGCATAATATTGTTATAATATTTAAATTACTATGTTAAAGCACAAAATTAATATAGGTGTTACAGATCGTTTTTCCGTGAAGGGTACCACAAAAATGTACTTGTAGTGGAATTTTGACAACAATATCGTTAAATTTTCCCAATTTGTAATTACCAAATAATTAATAACAAATCGTTAATTTTGGGTCGCGCATCATCAGTCAGGATGGCCGAGCGGTCTAAGGCGCCAGACTCAAGGTCCCCTTGCCTACTCAGTAGGTGCGAGTTGTTCTGGTCCTCTCTGAGGGCGTGGGTTCGAATCCCACTTCTGACACATATATTTTTTTATTTACTTGATTAATTTTCGTGTTTTCATTTTTCTAACGTTTTTTGTTATAACGTTATAACATCAGCTGAGCTAAAATTTTACAAAAAACAACATTATCTATTTCTAATATTAAATTGCGCAGTTGTCCAAACAAGTTATGCTAACATTTCCCGACACGTGAAAATAATATTTCAAAAACTGCTCTTATATCAGTTTCATTAGGAATTTTGATAACGTATACCAATTTCCATTGAAAGTTTTATCGGATATGAAGCTGGGTACTTTGCGGTTTTTTGATGGGTTCGAAGTTAGACGCGCCCTTAACGACTTCCCAAACTCGCATCGCGGAAAATGATCTCGACTGTGAACTTCAGCAGCTGAGGAGTAATCGATGTTACGTGATAATATGCATTATTACAAAAATAATGCATATTATCACAATCGCGTAGTACGGGATGTAATAAAAGTGATACTGTGAAAGTAGTAGCGGCTAAAGCGAAAACAAAATGTTGTGCAAATATGGACAGTCATGTCTCACGCCTCGCCGTTGTTCGGAGCCAATGTTTTTGTTTCTGAGAGGCCCTATTTAACCTAAAAAATAATATCGATTTTTTATTTTAGCGGCGGGTTAAGCTATAGTCATTTTAAGATTATAAAAAAAAATTAATAAACGAAAATATATTTACATCCAAAATCTATTACACGATTTCAGACAGCAAAGCCTTAAGCATTTAGTTGAATGTGGCATAAAATATCTGGTTTGGTCTGGCTTGGTTACTATAATAATAATTTCTATAATAAAATCAAAAAGTAAAATTAAATAATCATTTCTGCTTTATATGGAAATATTATTTGGCGTACTCTGGCGTATACTCCCTATCTTAATCTGGCGGTATCGATGACATTTCAGTACTTAAAAATAACTTTTTTCTAATCCTCTAACTAGAAAACCTACACTAGCGTAATATGACGCGCTCGGGTAAATCCAAAATTCACCTCTTGGGATCCCCTACTATTAATTTTCGACAAGAAAAAAAAATCCACAACCGAACATATAACCCCCTCGTTTTAGGAAGTCGGTTAAAAAGGGCAACTGGTCTAAATAGTAGATGATACAGTTCGTTCTGAGCTATTGTATTCTGTTAAGAGTTTCTTAACAGACAACACTCGCTCGTAGTAACTCCGTAAAAATAGAATTATTGGGTAAGCTTCAAATCGTATTATTCCGAAACCTTTAAGATAAACATGTGTATGTTTTCGTATTGTTGCTTCTTAGGTTCGGGATCAGGAAAACCCAATACTTTATGCTATCACACAGATTTTAACAATAAGATAATACATAGCTAAAGATATTTTACTTCTAAAGATATTTTATCTTATATTATCGAGGCGAAAAGATATAGACGATAAACGCGACAAATTTATAAAAGTTCTGTTATTACCCTAGTGCGTCAAAGGAGTTATGTTTATCGATAGTATGTATGTGTGTATAATTTTTTCACGGGCAAAAGTAGGTGTAAATAGTGTGCCCTGTAGTACGCGATTTCGGTAGCACATTTAAGGAAGAAATAAAATATATTTTCATATATCTCAGCGAAAGGGAAGCTATATTATGACATGTCACAAACCCGGGTTCCCCACATGTGGACCCGCAGGGGATACTGTTCCTCTGCTTGAATATATTTACCCCGTTTAGGAACTCACATTTTTATGTCTTGCTAGCTTTTGCTCGCGACTACGTCGGCGTCAAATTTTATATGAAACTTATCACGTTTTAACAAAATTTTTTGACTATTGCTCAGTGGCTTTACAAATGAGTTTGAAGAAATAGTATTTATCGATACTCGATAGCGACTACGTACAATTTTAGTAAAGCAAAATTTTACAGCGCCTCTAGCGGTCACTTGCGGAACTAAAATTACCGTACTATTTACGTAGTCGCTATCGAATATCGACAAATACTATTGCTTCAAACTAATGGTAAAGCTCCTATTAGTCATAGCAAAATGTTATATAGCCTTCCTCGATAAATGGACTAACCAACACAAAAAGAGTTTTTCAATTCCGGCTAGTTGGTCCTGAGACTGACGCGTTTAAACAACGAAACTCATAAGCTTTATGATTATTGTTAGTATAGTTAGGTGATAATATTGTTCGAATTTTGTCAAATTGAACGACATAAATATTACGTTGAAATTAAAATTTTTGGAAGTTCTTAGCTTGAAACAAATAAAAGATAACAATTGCTTTAAGTACGAAAAGAAAGAATAACAATTAAAGTCAAACACACGCAAAAACTTGCTATATTGTTATTCCGTATGTATGGAGCCGACCTTTCAATTATCAAAATTCGTACATTTCTTTATTTTTTTGTTTATTATATTTCACTTATTTATGACAACAAATGTAGTCGAAATTCGACCATAAATATTTCTCAATTTATTTAAAGACTTTAATTTTGCCAAATAGGTCTCGTTACCAGGTCATCGAATTTCATTTAAAAAATCACAGATATCAATCATAAACACAAGAGTATTTCGTATATAATTATCGTGTCATGTCAAAAGATTGTAGTGTGCATACATTTTATTTATTAAAAATATGCAATATTAAGGCATATTTTAAAATAATATTAATTAAATATTTAAAGAATCGTCATAATCCTGCTTATTTTATGACCTGCGGAATAAATATATTATCTTATCAGGTAACAGACATCGCGTTGCTAATTGAAGTTAGAGCTAAAAACTTATTTTTTTTAATGTACAGTGCGTTCATAATGATAAACTACGTATCGATCAATATTCCACGCTGCTCTTTCATATGAACTGTAACTGGGCGAATTTTAATTATCTTACATTTACGCGTCTTTCGTAAAAAGGGGTACAAAGTTTTCCGATCGCGTATTAATTTATTGGTAATTACATATTTAAGGTTTTTTAATGAAATAATATAAAAAAAAATAGTTACGAAGCTCATTGATGGTTCCTTGAAATGGTCATTTTTGACCTGCAAGTATTGCAAACTATAATTATATCTTTTTCATTACGTAAGAACTATAAAACGCGTTTAAAAACAATAAAACTTGATTGCGTTTTATAATGGGACCTATTCAAACGATTTCATTTAAGTTTATGGAGCTCTTTTTTTATAGGAAAATAATTGAAAACTTGGCATTAGTTTATTATTATTTTTACCATGGTTGCTTGTTTTAGCCAAAATAAATGTCTTATTTTGAATATTAATTGATATCGATAGTGTGTAAAGTTAAACTTGGATTATTTTTATTTAATCACTTAATAAGCTCACAAATAACAAATAATTTCAAAAAAATTGCAAAGGAACATCAATTTGAATAATAATATCAGATTAGAAAAATTATGATTTACTTTTGTTACGTGACACCTAAAATCATTTTTTAGAAATAATGTGTTGGGTAAGATTTATGGAAAAACAAGCGGACAAGTCATGCCGGATTTGGATTGTAAATCTAAACCATGCTCAAGCCCCCTCAAACACGCACAAAAATTTCATCAAAATCGTTAGGAGTTCACTGATAAACACACGCACATAAGAATTATTTTATAAATTAAGTTTAGAATGCATTAAAATAGATTATTGTGAAATAACAACTACATTACACAATCACATTAAACGATTGAATTTATATCATAATAACAAACCTTCGAATACGAAAATTCCTTTTTAAAAAAGAACAATGCTCAAAAAGAGAAAAAGGCACTGAAAGTTGGGGTTAAAATATATTTTGCCTTCAGCTTCTTACTGAATAGAAAACGTTGTTAGGAAAATGAGCACCGCATACTAACTTTTAGTTCGGATGCTGAGGGCAAATTGAGTTTTTGCCGAATAAAAAAACTAAAAGATTAGATATATTTCGCGAACAAAAATATGTGAATCGAATTTTTAATTTATTGCTTATTAAAATGATTTTGTGTACGTAAAGACTTGAAATGCAGATGAATATCAATTTGTATTAGATGTCGCCCTGCGGTCGAAATTCGCCCATATATATTTAAAATCGTGTGGAAGAGCTATAAAAAATAATCTATCATAAATTCAATCACTTATTTAAATTTGAATTAAGGGTCTGGTTACCAGGGCCAATAATTTAAAAAAAAGAACACAGATTTCATTGATGAATAACGTATTTCGTGTATGGTTATGGTGTAAAGTCAAAATATTGTAGTATGCGTAGCGTTTAATTTATTAAAAATATGCAGGATTAAATCATATTTCAAAATATTGGAGTTCCACGCTCATCCTCCATATCAACTATAACTGGGAAAAATTGTATGCTTTACATCTACCCATGTTTCGTAAAAAGGGGTACAAAGTTTTCCGATCGCGTATTAATAATTATTTAGATTGGATTTATTTTTTTTTTATAAATATTTATTTCATAAATTTCAAACGTGTTTAATATTTTAATTAGAGCAACGCTGCGTGAGACGTTTTGTCCGTCGCGCGGTCACCCGTCTCGTGCACACGCATAGCGCAGCAAAGGGCCTTAGACGCTATCGGCGGTCGAACTCGATATTAAAATTAATACAAGGGCCATATCTGAAAAAGAAAACGTCATTAAATCTGAGTTTTGTTTGGTTAATCACAATGAAACTACTAAACGCAACTGCGGACGTAACGATGTTAAAAAATATTTTTTTTAACATCGTTACCTTTAAATAAATACATCGGCTTTGTACAGAACTTGGCGCTCATTTACAAAGTCATTCTTTTTTATAGCTAGAACTAGAACTTGGCTATTCCCTTTTACATTTATATTTTCATATTAAAGGTCGAAACTTACTTGCGAGGCGCGGTGCGTAGGCTCAACCGGTCCATTTCGCGTCGCGCCTCGCAAGAGCATCTCCACCTTTATGTCTAATATATGTATCATATAATAAAAATCTTAAATATGTGTATAGTATAAAAGTATTAAATATATTTCCGTTGTCTGGTA
>JAOTAV010000038.1:0-10890 GCA_026546445.1 Cyclargus thomasi | reverse complement strand
CAAATCTGTTCTGCCGTTCTTGAGTTATAAGTGGTGTAACTAACACGACTTTCTTTTATATATATAATAGATTATTATCATAACACAGAGAAAACTTAATTTACTGACAAATTTCAAATGTCAGAACTATATATTTGTCATTCCGCTAATATAGAAGGGTATAACTGCCGGGACGGGACAGCTAGTTTATATTTATAAGATTATTTGTATAATATCAAATATCTCAGCACTAAAACGTTTCGATTTGACACCTCAAAGGAAATAAACTAATCTGAAATAAGTCTTGTTATCGTATTTCTAGTGCGGCGAATTTAATTTTAAATCAAACATCGGAATTTCGCTTAAATTCAAAACACAAGTTTCTCCCTGCAGCCAGACTTAGGGCGTGTTACACCGCCTACAGATAGTCTATTTATTTGACATATTTTGTTTGGAGAATCTATCAAAAAAGTTGTGGATAGACTAACACAAACCGTAAGCGGTGAAACAGGCCCTTAAAGGTCTAAAAAATTAAATTTGGACATCCAATGACACTTGTCACAAGTGATACCGAGATAATTCAAAAGAAATTCAGACCTTGAGAACTGGATACCTCCTAAAGTAACCGCGGCCGAATTTCCATACTCGCTGGTCGCTTTTATCGCTACAGTCCCCCTAGACAAGTGTCAAGCGAGTATCGTTTACTTATCGTTCGCGAGACGAACGAAAAACAAACAAAGCGATTATCGTAAACGTTAATCGCTTGCCACTTGTCTAGGGGGGCTGGGGTCATAATATTTTGACAGGAAAACTTTGAGCGTTTAAAAATGAGTGAAGTCTGTCAGCCGCTGGCCCCGGAGTAAAAGATACGTGAATCATGCAGCGAAATCTCAAAAAAGCAAAACACGAATTTACAGGAAATTCAATAAAAGCTACAACGGAAGAGTAAACTTTTTTTCGACTGCAATGCAGCCCTAGAGTTTGCAGCCGTGTACAAACACCGAAAAAGTCTTTTTTGACTAAAATTTAATGATCGATGCCGAAACAATATTTGCGCTGTTCGTAAACACGACATTATAGATATGTTTTGATTGACATACACTTCCGATATGTTTTTCTTTTATTCCGTTGTACTTTTGTTTATTAAAATTTAATCAGCGATTATCGTTGATAGTGTGATCTTGTAACTCGGTGCGATATACGCAAGCATCCACACATCGTTATTAGTGCCTAGTCGGCAAGCTGATCAAAGACGATGATCGGTAAACGGAGTATGCACTCTACGCGATCGTGCTCGCGTGTCATCGTTTGTGATCGCCGATTACGAAGAGGAGTCGCTTTGTGTGTTTTCAGTTTTTTTAATGATATTTAGGGCGCAAGCGAGCAGACGGGTTACCTGATGAAAAGCAACGGCCGTCGCCCATGGACACTCGTGACATCCGAAGAGGGATAAGGAACTCAATCACACTAAACGAAACACAGCCCAAATGCCGTTTCACGCCAGTTTTCTGTGAGGCCGTCGTGGTCGGGTCGGCTACGGTCGAGCTGGCCCATTCGCGTCGAGGCATGGCTCTCACACGATAACGAGCATCCGTATTATGTACTTGAGATCGGATAATGTTTCATTGGTACACGTCTCCACCGGGGTTCGAACCTGCACACTCCCGAGTGCGACCTAAAGGTCTACGGACGTATTAAGGACCCACTAGGCTGCGGACGCTCTAAAAAAGACTTTCTCATAAAATTTGTCGTCGTAGGATTAATATTTGTCAGAATAAATAAACTTTTAAAAAGGGATTTGCGTCACCATCGTAGTAATTTGAAAGAAAGAAAAAACTTAAATATTTTTGGAAAACTTGTCCCTTTCCTTTCCTTTTCAAGAAACCTCTCGCATTTAGTCAGAATACAGTAAATTAAATTGCATTTTAAGTTTCAATGCTTGCATAAACACAACCTTCAATTGGATATTACAATAATGTAATGAACGTCACCTCTCCGTGTAATATTGACCCATTAGACGAAATTCATGTTCCAATAATTATCTATTAATCACTCCTAGCGTATTTATTCAAGCAATAAGCTGTTCTATATTCTACCATTTATATAATGTAGACCTTAATTTTAAATTAAAGCTTCGAAAAATTTCTGACTTTATAGAGAAAATAAAATAAAAAAAACTCGTTAAGGTTTCAAGTTAGTTTTGTGGCACGTTACAAATGATACTTATTAAAGTGGCTTTCTTGTAACAAAAATTCAAACAATTGTATGAGGAAGCTAATGACATTAGTGGGCTTGCCCATACAGATCACAAAAACAAGCTTTCGGAGCTGCTAATTTTAACAGTGAATAGGGAAGATGTGTGAAAAACAAAATTTATTAAAAGCAAATAATAATAGAATATATATAATGACAAAAATCTCTGAATTCTGTTTAGAAAGAAGTAAGATACTATAGATTTAAGTTTTCTACCCATATCTTTCTCTTAAAACGTAATTTAGTATGTACTTTGTATGCAGTTTATAGACTTTGACGTGTCGTAATCAATATCGGATCTCTCTTTCTAACTGACTACTTTAAAGGCTTGGAACTTTGTTTGTTATTTTCATAAAATTTTTAATCGTTTATTAAAACAATAGATTTATTTTAAGATTTATATGTCACATACACAACCTAAAATGTTATATCACTTACATTTCTCACATCCTGTACTTCTCGATCTTCGTCAATCTTGAATGCGTCTCAAACTTACTGGGTGTTTTCTATGGGCAAAACTACATAGATGTAAAATAAGATAGAAGACCAAAATTTTTTAGCATTCATAATTTCGGCGATTGGTCCTCTATTATGCATTCGCTCAAGATTGGCGGTATGGTTCATTAACCGTCTGTCAAAAAATTTGTCATTTCCATACAAAACGCGATGTAAAGAAAGTTTTCTTAGAAATTTAACAGTCTTATTGACTCATTGCTATACTGTCAATCATGAGCCTAAAAATACAATATATTATTATGAGTCTATGGTACTTTTACCCAAAGAAAGCGTCCACTGTTTCCAGACTCACTCATCCACTGCGCGTGTTAGCTAAACGTATCTAAGTTAGCTTGGTCGAATATACTCAATACACATGGCCGAATGGTCGCAGATTACAAACCCTATCATCCCGAGTCTTCCGAGGATTACACAAACCTATTAAAGTTATAGTTGGCTTTTACATTGGTTTAACAGCAAGCTTAGCTTTACCGTCATAGAAATACAAGAGTTTAGAGAAACTGACAGATTTCTGGGCTTAAACGGACAGATTTTCGCTGTCAAGAGACCATCTATGAAGTGCGTCACACTTTTAATGATTTATCTATACTAGAGGCCGCATCGTGGTCGAAATTCGACCATAAAAATTTCTCAATTCAATCACAGACTTCAATTTGGCATAAAGGTTTCGTTACCAGGCCACTAAATTTTATTTTTAAAAATCAAACTTCAATCATAGACAAAAGAGTATTTCGTGTATGACTATCGTGTCGTGTCAAAATATTGTAAGTGTTGTAGTGTGCGTAGGGTTTTTTTTAATATGCAAAGTTAGATCATATTGTAAAATAATATTGGTATTACACGCTCCTCCATAATAACTATAACTAGGAAAAATTCCATTCTTTTACATGAACGCGTCTTTTGTAAAAAGGGGTAAAGTTTTCCGCTCGCTTATTAATATATGGATTGAATGTTAAATAAAAAGTTTAGAAGTGGATTCATACAACCTTTCATCTCCTATTTTATCCCCTCGGGGGTTGAATTCTTCGGGGGTCATAACTTGAATGCCAAATTTCGCCCGATCCATCCAGTGGTTTAGGCTTTGAGTTGATAGATCACGATGATAGTCCAATGAATTTCATATAATATATTTATCTTATTTAAATGCGCTAATCCCTGGCTTTAATTGAAAAATTCTTTTTGTGTTGGTTAGTCCATTTATCGAAGAAGGCTATAGTTTATATACTCGTATAACGTCGCGCTACGACTCAAACTAAAATGCCGTAAACCAACATCTGATCGATTTTGACATTTTGATACCATCAGAATATCGACGTGTATTACCAAAATATTTGTAGATTTTATAGTCATGAAGTACCAAGCCCTTAGAAAAATTGCCACGTTTTTTGCTCATATCTCAAAACGCACTTTTTGTACATAGCGGCATTTTAGCTTGATGACGGTAGAACGGAATCCGTAGTCATCAAAATATGTTGTAAAAAGGGATAAATTATAATGTTTCACGCGGACGTAGTCGCAGGCAACATCTATTTTTATATATTTATGCAATTAGTAGTGAAAATCTATTGAATATAGCTAATTAGTTTGGTGAGGTACGTGATGTAATGCGCAATTTACGAAGCCTATAATAAAATTTGTGTCCGCAAACATGTTAATGTTATTGATATTCGTAATGACGTGATTTTTGCTACATTAACACTGCGATTTTAAATTATAATATTGATGTAATGATGTTAATTTCGTGACATGGATTGCTTATTTATTTAAAGTAACAGTTATCCACGTTCTTCGTCACTTACGATCCGCCGCCAATAAATTCATTTTCACACCATCGACAGACTTTTCACACTAGAAATTTACTAAATCTGCTCGAAAAATACTAGTAGTACAATTACAACCTTAGTAATAACTGCGGAAACGTAACTTCTATACTACTACCGTTTTGAAATTGGTTCCTTTTTAACTGTCATCTAATGTCAGCCCGGGTTAAAGGCCACATAAATATTGAAAAGGTAACGTGTTTTTTGACAAAGTTACTTTTCCTTTATTGCTTATTATTCAAAGCGAATAAGATACGCACAACGGATAAGCAAAGCGAAAAATATTTCTATTAACATAGCTGAATATTTAATAACTAACTCGACTAACGACGACAAAGTCAATTAGATTCTGTAATACTAATAAAATGTTTGCTGTCTGCAGGTGACTAAAACCAATAAAAGTTTGAAAACAAGAGTTTTTATTTAAGTTTTCAAATGTAGCTTTGTGAAAAACGCCCCTGCCCCAGGGCTATAAGAATATGGTGGCCATTTTGATTCTGTATCTGCAACGTTCAAATATCTGTCAACCGTCGCACATTTGGTGAAAAGAGCACGCATCGGCCGTACAGAATACATCAAAGGGTTTGGCCGGCTTCATCCTTTCAATCGGTTTTGTTCTATTTGGTGTCAAACGGTTTTCGATTGTTCATACTCAATTATTATGATGGAAATCTTCGTTAGAGACTTTATTCATTTGAGGCTATTTTGTGTGATCGTTGTGACGAAAGCTTTGTGTTATGAAAGGGGAAAATTAATGCAGAATTTAAGAAAAGTGAGTGATAATACTTTCGGGTGTGTGTGTGTGTCTACGTAAGGGACACACCCTCACGTAGACTTCATTGTGAAAGTAGCAGTGCTTAAGGCGAAAAAAATTATGATTTCTGTGGGCCAGCGCCCAGCGACAGTAGTTTCCTCATACAAAACTTGAAAATTTCGTTTCGCTTTCAGCAGTGCTCCATTCACAATTAAATTTTTAAAGGGAACTCACAACCTGAAGTAATAACGCTTGCCAATTTATGTATATAATTTAAGACGTAAGTAGACGAAAACGAACTAACATTTTACAATATTTGGGTAAATGCATTTTTTTTACCATAAATTTTTTTAAAATTTTGTAATTTTGCGATTTCATTATCTAGCTTGTCTAGCTAAAGCTTCCATTTTTGCAAAAATCGATCACTTTTTAAAATGTTAGTTACTGTATCCTATTATCATTCCTATTTCATACGAATGCAACGCCAACAATGTTCGTCACTAAAGCTAAAACAAAATAAAGATAATTCCTAATTCCTGACAAAATAAAAACAAACGCATTGCGTTGAGATAATCTATGCCTAAACTACAGCTCCACGCTCGCACTTGGCCAGACAAGAACCGTCATTGAACACGCACGACGAATCCCAACCTCTTGAGCCTTATTGTAATTGTGATAAGGTTTACAAGAGCTCTCGTCGGCGATCATAATTTATGTTTTCAGAAGACATAGTCCGCACTATCATCGTATATTATACACCCTCAGTAACATGTCACAAATTTGAGTCACTTGTAGAGAATCAAAGCGACAACTTCGGTCCCTATTTTGTAAAAAAATTAAATTAAGTATGGATACGAATCGGCGAATTCCTTAAAAAAAAGTAAAGTAGATCCCAAACTTAAAACTTTAAAAAATAAAAGGAAATTTTATCTTAATTATTAATAATTGCTTTAGAAGAACTCAATAAAACTCTCATACTTGTCAATTTATAACTTTTATTTTGTGCGGGCTATCGTCATGAATATAGATTTTTAACAAATAGATTATATTTATTTGCATACCACTTGCTGTAAATTGCGTACATTGTGCAATATATTCCACATGGCTACGTGAAAAACATGCTAAGTCTATAATTGTATTACCACGTCAATATAACGTCCGACCGTCAAATACATCGGCGACTAGATCACGCCCTAACAACGTTGCGTCTAAATTCGTATGTCACGCGGGAAACGTACATTTTTCGACGAAGTGTATTCCACAAAGACTATATCCTTGTCGGGGACTCAAAGTATTTTATACCAAATTCGCAGAGTTACCAGACAGACGCACTTTTGAATTTGTAATGTAATGACTATTCAAAGCTATCGATTACGCTATATATCAGCCAAAAGCAAAATACATACCCACAGTTCAGCCAAAATCAATAATTATGGGCTGCAATTTTTAATTCTGCACCGAATGTAACAAAATATTCATTAAACATTCAATTCGTGAAATATTTCAATGCCCTATACCCGGAGGACACAAAGGGACGCAATTATATTGTATGTATGTTTGTATAATATGGAGCAAAATTGCCAGCGACCATTTAATGGTTAAAAAATATCCACAGCCGAAAGTATAACCTCCTCGTTGTTGAAAGTCGGTTAAAAAATTATCATATTGTTTGATGATCTTTAAGTATAACTAGAGGTCGGCCTGTGGACGAAATTCGACTATATTTTTTTTTATCCATCGTGTAGAGGAGCTATAAAAATGTAATCTAATCTCAATTCAATCACAGACTTCAATTTGGCATAAAGGTTACATTCAATTTTATTAAAACAGATTTCAACCATAAACAAAAGAGTATTTCGTGTATGATTATCGTATCATGTCAAAATATTGTAGTGTGCGTGTTGTAGTGTGAGTAGCGTTTTATTTATTTAAAATTTGCAAGATTAAAGCACATTTTAAAGTAATACCGGTATTCCATGCTTCTTCACGTGGTAAAGTGACTTTATTAAAGTCCTAGCAGAATGACAGTACAGCGAGATAGCTTGCTACTTATAGCAGCTGAGCTTTGGCCAATTTCGATCATACAATATTATGGACATCTTATTTAGATTAATGTTACTAGAAGTACATCTATAAAATTTTATTTTTTTTATTTTTTAATTTTGTACGAGTTGTGTAGTGAAAAACCAAAAATATTCTTATAAGGTGTAAGCTATTTGCTTCCTTATTTGTACACTTCTATGACACTAGGCGCTTGTGACGCAGCCGTCCTGCACTGTGATCGCGTGTAAGACGCCATTGATTAACATGGGCAGCGTCCACCGTGCGACAGACGCTCCCGTATCACAGTCGCATTGGACGTACAGGTTTGTCCAAAGCTTAAATAAGGTGGTTTAGTAAACCTCTTTTTAAGTGTGACGAAGCGCTCTGTGCGAGTTGCTAACCTAACATTGAAGTTTTCGAATAGCAAACATTAATTACAGGACAATAGATGGCCGAGTATCGAGTCGATCGAGTTTGCGTCGAGTTTGTGTCTAGTGGCATACGTCGTTAGCACGAGTGGCCATTACTGCTTGTTCGTAGTAAGATTTGGGTAGCCTCTTCATCTTGGGCCACGATGGGTAACACTTGCGTGATTATCTGAAGCTCGTGGCGAATTTCAATGGGGATTTGAAATTTTACACATTACAAAAATACGTATACGATTTTTTAAAATATTGCTGTGTACGGGACCTCTTCGAGCACGACCATCTTTGGCCGAGCCCCGTAGCTCTTTGGAAGCCCTCTTACGCCACTATGATTGCATAGAATAAGAAACCAATGAAGAGTGTGAAAAGAGAACATCGAATTTAAGGCAACAGGCTGGCTTACGTCAAAAACGTCACGCTAATATTTTAAACGCGAGTTCCTTTGGATTTTAGTCCGTCAAAAGGAAGTAACGGATTAACATTTTTATGAGTGTAGGACATATTATTTTTGCCGCCCCATACCTACGGAATCTACTGACTCCCTTGGAAGTTGGGACTATGACGCTGCCGTCTCAAAGGGGCGCTAAATCCAGTGGTGTCAAAGCTGGGGGTAAAAGCTACAAATAATATGACAAAAATGGAACAAACTTCTAATTACACTTGTATTGAGTGCACCCAGCCGCTCAAATGTCAAAGCATTCCCGACCATCTCGATACAAAACATGTAACGGTAGAGCTAGTGCTTCCAGTTGGAAACAGTTAAAAAACTAAGGGAGTCAAAAGTTGCATTACGAGTTGCGACATTCACAAAATACGTGATATTTCGTATTGTCGAACAATCAAACGAGTTGTATGAGCCGACGTATCTTACTTATTATTATGTGTGTGTGTAGCCATGCTGCAGCACGACTACGCTGGCTCGTCGAAAAATTACAAAGGCTTTTGGAAAAGTGGCGTGACTGTGGCTTGGCTGTGTTAAGAATATATCCGAGGGGCAAAGAATTTTATTTCATCATCAAACCCGTCTTTGCAATTTAATAGAAACCAAATCATAATTCCCCTACAAAAGGCACGACAGTTAAAAACAATATTCCTTAAGTCCTTTATAACATTAATTCGAGTGTAACATATTTTTTCTTCCTTAAGTCGTTCGTGGAAACCCAGGAGTAAAAAGGCTAATGCGTCAGAATCACAAACGGTTTTTAATAAGAATTTTTTATTCTGCAAATTGCAATCTTCATTTTCTTTAATTAGTTAGAAAAGCAAAAGAAATTCCTCATAGTTAAATTCCTTAACGTCTTCAAGATTTAAATGAAATGATCTCTTTTAAAACTTCCAGAGTTGTAAAGCCTTTTAAATTACATGTTTGAAAAATTGTATTTAATAAGGAAAAAAGATTAAACGAAGTAATAAAACTGTAACTGTAAATTATGATTCTTATTCCCTGTCTGACTATTGCGGTTGACCAAGACTGGAGACAAACAGGCAGTTAGCGAAATAAAAAAAAACATTATAGCCAGGGTACGGAACCAAAACACACGAATATAATTTCAATTTACATTTCACGCAGTTCAAACTGCACGTAATTTTCGGCGAGTGTCGGCTGGCTGACGATTTAGATTAGTTAAATATTGAAATACCCGAATTATTTAGTCGGGCGACCAAACGCGCGTGCCATTGGTTCGCCACCCCTGACCCGCGACGCGAATGTTAGCAAATACGCAATTCAATAGCTGCAATTAATTCTATGTCATTTTTTCAAACGTTTTAAAGGGTTTTGTTTTTCTTGTGGCCGGTGGTTAGCAACATATTTAAAATGGTTACTTTTAAATTATTTTCATTACTATTACAAATAGAAAGTACTATACCAAAGCAATGAAATGTCTTTTGAACGGACGTTTCAAAGGTTTTTATTGCTCGTTATTCTAGAAATTAGTTGTGTATACATTGGCGTTTCTAGACCCATTTTGCCTCCCCCCCCCCCCCATTTAAATTAAGCTTAGTAACTAGTATCTACACTATCTGTGGCTTTGGCCAGGAACATAAAAAAATATTAGAAACTTCATGACACCCGCAGCTTCGTTGCGCTAAAATTCTTTTGTTTAAAGTATTCACCAGATCATTGGGGGGAACGGGGCTGGGCAACCAGTAGGCTCACCCGGTCCCTCTTTATACGCATGGTTTTAGGTTATGTTAATAAGCTTTAGCCTTGGCCAAAAATAAATCATCGGTCGAACACTAAATATTTTCTTTAAAATTTAAAAATTATCTAATCCTTTAAGCAAAACACGGTGTAATACACAACGACAAGAGTAATTTCTAGCAAGTTTGTTCATTTTCTACCTAGATTCCCAAAAGACTCAAGTTCTAACACTCATTTATACTTCGTATGAAACATGGGCAAGTGTAGTTGTTCTTATCTGAGTATAAAGGGGCCCCTAAACGGTCGGAATTAACTACTCAATTCGTCATAAACCTTCGATCAACCAACCTACAACATAATTAAATCGCGTATTGCGATCTGAGTTAGCTTCTTCCATATATACTCTGACACCATGAATGCTGCATATTCGTGTAGGGACTACTTAAATGTAGGTACTTTGGTGTCAAATTAAAACCTTTTCTCAGTGTTAATTTTTTTTTTAATTTCACTTCATACGTGGCGAAGAACGTACCGGGACGCTAGATAGAAATTAGAATATAGATACTATGTGTCAAAATTGGACCCTTTAAGGCTGGATTTAATTCTAGAGTCTTTAACATGCAAAGCGTCCTAAATTCTGCATAGCATCCTTTGGCTTAAACAAGCATTAGTTAATCTAACTTCAGACACTAGACCGCAAATATTCTGTCGCAGAGACAGTATCAAAAATAAACCCATCGCAAAATTAGCTCTTGGCCAATCGATAGATCGTTTTAGGACTATTTTAGATCTTATGCACACGTTTAGTAAAGAAATTTTAGTTTCTGAATTAAGCAAATTATTACAATATAATATTTTGCTTAAACCATGTAAGTAGTGCTCAACATTAATAAAACTCACTTGTTACTTGCACTGTTTCCACTGTATTTACTGTTGTTATAAACAATTTTATTATTT
>JAOTAV010000037.1:0-10891 GCA_026546445.1 Cyclargus thomasi | reverse complement strand
TAGTGAAATCCGTCCAGTCTTACACGCGTGATGCCGTGACCAAGGAAAATTGGTTTCATTTTTATATATATAGACAAGAGATGATCGGCGTTTACGTCGCATTATATTAGATACTATATCGTTATAGCTGTGAGCTTTTTAGAAAATATTTTCTTATTTTTCGCTACTCAAATCGGTACGGAATCTTTAGCGCCCAACTCGGACCTTTTACGAACATAATTGCAAAACCGTCCGTTTCGTGATAAAAATCTCCCGTGGAATTTGGTATGATTCCACAGTTCAAAGCTAATAATATACATTGCGGTAAAACTAGTTTTTAAACTCTGAGAACTCTTATTACATTACCTACCACTTTTATATACATTTCTTTATTGACCACAAATTGATACCTATAAACATATATAAATAGATCGAGACACTTGCACGCTACACGTTCATGATTCATAATATTTTGATTATTTCTTTATGCTAGTTAAATAATATTATTATTTTACATTTTAAACATAATTTTTAAGAAAAATATTTTTATATCTCCTAATTGTGTGAACCATTTTTACTGAGAATATAATGAACGAATCATCTTCGGTATTAAAATAATTTTACTATAAAGTAATTTTTATTTTATTTTAGTTACTGCTCTAATAGTTTTGGGTCCTATAACCTTTTTACTGAGGATGTATTAACCTCCAAAGTGGCCTCTCTCAAGAACGTAGAGGTTATAATAACATTGATATTCAGCGGTTGAAATCGGTGAATGATCATGGTAATATAAATTTTAGTTACTATTCGTTTTTACTCGACAGCATTAAAATAAGTGTTGTACTAAACCCCTTATTCATTAAAATATTTAAACATTGTTTAACTTATCAAGATTTACTGTCCCTTTCTGTTGTGTGACGTTTTTAATATCTTGAGAAGTTAAACAATGTTTAAATTATTTTTATGAATGAATGAAGGCAGTTAGTCCTAGTGACAACTAAAAACTTTTTAATATATAATAAGTTACAGTCCTATACGTATTAACAAAATAAAAGATATAAATGACCGCTAGATATGAAATTAATTTTAAGAATTTAATTGTTTAATTATTTTATTTGTATGATACAGGGCCTTACAAGGATAACAAGCGTCAAACTCGTCGCTAACAATACCGTAGAAAAATACTTAATAGTCTAATAGTGCTGCTTACATATCTTGGAAGTAGATAGGTACATCTACTTCCAAAACATTTGTTTAACAATAATTAATAACTAATTTCAAAAAGGTTTTCGATCTTTAAGACACTATCGGCACACTCATGGCTCTATAAATCATCCTTCATCTTAAAGCTTCTTTTTTTACATTACCACTCTTTTTTACAACGGTTGCCAAATGATCAATAAGTCTTGTGAGTTGTGACCCCTTAAGATTATGACGTATCGAAAATGATCTTGATTAATGATGATCAACCATCTACTATTCAGTCCATACGAAGGTTTATTGACCTTACATGCTTACACTGTAACTACTTTTAAAGTTTCTGTAAGGCTATCTACTACCTTTTTGGCAGATTCTCCATACAAAATCTGTCAAATAAATATACTACATGTAAGCGGTGAAACAGGCCCTAAACCGAGTTTAATACAAATTAGTATTAATATACCATTGATTATTGAACTAGAAAAATGGTAACAAGCTATATGTTTAAAACAAAAAACCGACTGCAGGAACCGTTGCAATTGTAAAAATGTAAGGTTTGAATTTAACGACAAAAATCCGCCATTTTTGTTTATATTTTTTTATTTTGATATATCTAGTGTCACTCTCACAAAATACGAATCTAACGACACCTCTCCAAAATCTATCAAGCCGCTTAGGCTGCTGAGCGTGCTAAACAATTATAAAAAAAAATCTGACACTCTTGAAAATCTTCCAGCCACCGGTCTAGTTTTTTGTAAGATAAGGAAAATCTACGTTCTACGTCGGTCACTCTGAGGTCTGAACCTGCAGTTACCTAAAGTAATCCCTAGGGTCTAGACATCGAGTATATAACTAATAGAGAAGTAATGTGAGCCATGCGTGTCCTCCGAAACTTATCAGTGTTTTGGCACTGATAAATTAACCGGCAACCAACTAACGCTCGCACTGAAACAGTACGCACCAATAAGAGACCTGTGTGTACGTACTCCGATACTTCCGACCAATCAGAGCGAACTGGCTTCGGGCGGTTTTTTTTTTCGAACAAAACGATTAACATTTCCGCTCATGCTCGATGGGTTTAGACTAGCATGCAGCATGACATGCATTTAGTCTGAGTATAAATGGAAGAAGTAAACTATCTCCGACCACATTTACGCGATTTTCCAACTGTTTTTTAAGGTTGTTATTGTGATCTTACCCCTGCGAATTTATACTCAATACTCAAAATTGTTATAAAAGTAAAAGCCTAGATTTGCATTATAGCCTGGAGAGCGACTGCATAAGAAACGTATTTTCTGCCGTAGGAGAGCCACGAATGGGCCGGCTCGACCGGAGTGATTGCCTCACGGAAAACTGGCGTAAAACGGCATTGTGCTGTGCTTCGTTCAGTGAGTGTTTACCGGTGGCCCAACTTCCCTAATCCCTATACCCATTTCCTATTCCCTCACAAAGGCCGGTAACGCACTTGTGATTCTTCGGATGTCACGAGGGCGATGGCAGTCGCTTTCCATCAGGTGCTCGCGCGCTTGCCCCTTAAATATGATATTAAGAGGGCAAGCAAGCGAGCACCTCATAGAGCGAGCATATCACCAGGGACAAAAAAAAAACAAAAAAAGTAGAAAGCTCTCATTTTTAAGGCAATTATGATCGCGTGTAACAACAAGTTAATTTAGCTTATATAGCGCTAATTAACAGTGGTGTAACGTGATCTGTCGTAACACGCGCCGCAGTGGCGATCGTAAAAATTCTTGTGGAAGGTTGGGTGAATTGCGAGGCTGTCGAAGTAGCTGCAAATATTGCTCGTTTTTTTTATAATAAGAGCGCTAACGAGCAAACGGGTTACCTGATGGAAAGCAACTACCGCCGCCCGTAGATACTCCCGTCAGGGTTGCAGGTGCATTGCTGGCCTTTGAAGAGGGAGTACGTTCTCTTTTTGAAGGTTTGTAGGTCGTAGCGGAGTTATACATACTTCCAACGCAGGAGTCGAAACCAACTTCCAAGTTATTTCTAAGTTTGGTTTGGCTGCTGGTTACCTGCTTGTCTGACAAGTTAGATAACCCATATTCCATCCATCGGATAGGCATGTGAAAATCTGTCCTGCGCCCGATCTCTCGTCAGTCGGGACTGTCATCCGAAAAAAAAAACGACTTCTCTATCTCTTTAAACAACATAAATCGTAATTCCAGTCAATGCAATCACTAAAATAGTTACAGACCGTCCTAGTTAATACAGTTAAGAGAGTTAATAAATGATTGTAACAGTGGCGTAATGCGCAGTGCAAGGCCCTCTGCGTCCGGAGAAAGTTCGTTCTTGACCTACGAGCACATGACGGACCTACACCACAGATTACTAAATAGTAACCAACACTGTCCAATGTCCAACGTGCCATGAAAGAAATTAATACATAATCAGTTGATGGACCTACGTCGTTTGGTCAGTATGTGTCAATTCTATGAAAGTCGTGATCTGTTACTGGGTTTGACATAACGCGACCAACTTAAGTTGCTCCACGATCTGACACTGATTCAACTTCCCTGATAGCACATATCTTAACGCGGAATCGCGAAATGTCAAGTCATGTGTACGAGGGTGGATCAGCTGTCTCTTTCACTGGGAGGTGAATGAAATAGTTCCACTTCATTCACTTAGGAATTTTACAAAGTCGTAAGTGGATGAAGTGGCTAACTAGCATTAAATACATAAGGGATATTTCGCCGGTCGCGTCAGCCAATTCGTGCCGAAGCGTTGCACTCCCGCGACTGACTTTCAATCAGTATTAGTAAAAAGACACACCTAAAAATATGCGGTCTACAAGCAAAGTGAAAAATTGGTGCAGGTACGTCTTTGAAAACTTCGACAAGGCTAGACGTTACATCAAACCTATCCATTTCGAAAACTATTACAAGACATTATATAATTTTTATATTATTATCAGTCATCATATATTTATTGTCAGTCAGTCCATTGTGATAGTGGTACGAATTTTAAAATTGTATTGTATAGAATGTTCCGTAAAGAACGGTGGTCAAATAAAAATGGCGACCCACTTATGTCAAATAAATTCGTCATTATTCAATTGTGAGACTCATTAAAGCGATGGCATTTGCTGACAAATTATATTCGCTCACTCCTACATCAATAAAGCAATGAAAATATCGGAGAGAGCTGATAACGAAAATGGACGTTCTCAGTCCAGAATAATAATGCTGTGGGTTAGGTTGCCTGGTAGAGACTGCTTCCAGCAGTAAGGCCGCCATGTTGGACATTTTATTTTTTTATTTTGCGATTGTGACCGTTTTGTTCGAATACACAGTTTTTTATTTATTTATAATATCGTATTTGAATACCATCCTTAATGATTCAGGAATGTTTTTAGGATTTGTTTATTTATTTATAAGTCAATTTTAATGAGCCTATTTTACGTAGTAACTATTTATAGATCTGTGACATATGTAATTCGCATAATAAATTATGTTAACTTAGCCCGCATTCAAGGAGACTTTGGACAGACATAAAGAGGGGGTTTCTCAATTTAACTGTATATTATGTTCCCTTTTTTTAATTTGTCAGAAAACCTTGAGGAGCGAATGTTATAATATAAGGTAGCCATTTTAAATAAAATACGGCCATATTAAAATAGTTGATGATGTCCAAGTTACGTGACGATGTCCTAGCTGTTACGTCAAAGGTTACAGGTTCGAACCCCGGTGGAGGCGTGACCAATGAGACGTTTTCCGATCTTAAGTAGATAATACGTAGGCTCAATACAGTGGGAGGGCGGCTCGACCGGAGTGATATCACGGCCTTACAGAAAACTGGCGTGAAACGGCGTTGTGCTGTGTTTCGTTCAGTGAGTGAGTTTACTGGTGTTTCCATTCCCTCATAAAGGCCGGCAACGCATCCGGATCTTTTCTGACTGTGTACTAGCTATCAACTACCTATTTCATTATGTATTATTTATATCGTAGCTGTTAAGTTGAACGAGATGATAGACAAATCATTATTAAAATAACGTATTATTACCATCAATCAGTCAATCAACAAAACGTTGGGCACTTAAATAATTATTAATTTATCTTGTAAGATTAAAGTGAAGTCAATTGTGATAATAATTTTAAAATATTGCAATAAAAACCGGCGAAGTGCGAGTTGGGACAAAGGGTTTCGCGCACAAAGGGCGACGTAACAGCTGAGAACAAAAGATTTTTTTTCAGATGTCAGAGAAAGCGCGATGTAGAGGTACTGCAACGCCATCTAGTATCTAGCTTCAAAGCTATTACCGTTTTTGAGACAACCTGAAGACAGACAGACAGACATCGAAGTCTTTTTAATTTCGTTTTTACCCTTTGGGTACGGAACCCTAAATAGCAAGTGTCGTTCTATTACTTACTGGTAAACCTTTCAGATTGGTTTTTATTTGGTAGATATTTTAAATTTTCCCCTGAACTGTTAAATCGATTACTAATCGAGAGCGGGCAACACAAGTCGCGTCGGCTCACGCGCATTCCTAACAGGGGCTCTCTCGGAAAAAAAAATGTTCTTAAAATGGCGGATGAATGTTTTGAGTTTTTAAAAGGTGTATATTAATTTGATTAAGCTGAATAAACGTTTTTTAAGATATATCTTTGTTTTACAACTTCCTAATAGAATTCTGTTAACAAGAACAAAGTTTTAGTAACATTTCTGTCATGTTCATTTTGACTCTTGACCCCTCTTACAATATTACGCACTTGCTATTACGTAAATATTTTCTATTTATTACGGAAAATAATTAGGAAATACTTAGTAGTTTGAAGAAGGAAAATATTGTTAAATACTTAATTTTCAAATAACTATACTAAAACGTTATATAATATAAACTGCATGGGTGTATAAAGGGGGGGGGGGGGGCACCCAGTGGGTTCGTCTGATGTTAACCGCCAAATGTGTTTTAATAATTATAATAATAGAAAGGTGACGTAGAAATCACAACTTGAGGAATTCTCGACATCTTCATTAGCGATTGCTACGAGTCGTTCTGGTTTTTCCGTAGAAATTCCATGTTCCCTACACGCTCTGTTGCTTTTTCTACTGTCTATGGACTTCGTCACAACTTGACACGTTCTATTTTTACCCGACTGCTCCAGAAGGAGGGTTATGTTTTTCGAGAGTATTTATCATTGTTTGGCACGCTCTGCACTCTAAACGGCTTGACGGATTTTAGCGTATGAGGTATCGTTAGATTCGTCGTTGTCGTCGTTCGTGACACTGGGTACATTAATAAATTTAAATGGCGGGTTTTGAAGTGAAAATTGTGAGGTTCCAAAACAAAGCTTTTTCGCCCATTTAGGTCGAGTAGGGTATCAAAATGAAGGGCTTAAATAGCCATTATAGAAGTATACATAGCTGGATGTTTATTTAAACATCAACCTATGTATACTTCTATAATAGTTTCTGGAGTCGGGTTTTAGGTTTTTGGACACTTAGCTTGTTATACTGAAAATTGTGTAACTAGTCCTGTAGCTTTGTCAGCATGGAAATGAAATTATGAAAGAAGACGGAAGAATTTAATCCAAATAAAAAGTACCATGATCCTAAGCTAGAATTAGCTAACTTCTTAATCAGAATAAAAATTAACCTATATTCTAAGTTAACCTTAACTTCGTACGTGAGTTACTTAAAAGTTTTTCTAGATATTATCATAGCCTCTCTGAAGGGTGACAGAATTTTTGAAATCGGGTCCGAACCTACTTCTTGAGTTTATTTGTTGCAAACATACAAATACATTTCCTCTTTTTTAGTAGTGTAAATTAAGGCTGTAATTTCTATCATATTTGAAAAACCTCTAGTGCCAGTAAGATTGATATCTATTTATACTTATAGCTTTTTACAGATAAAACTAGCTTTATTAATCTATTAGACTAAGGGCCTGCTTCGCCGCTTACTGATAAAGTCTCGTTAGGCTATCCACAACTTTTTTGACAGATTCTCCATACAACATCTGTCAAATAAAGTCGTGGATAGATTATCTGTAAGCAGTGTAACAGGGCCTACGAAAACTAGCCAGGGCCAGACGGTTTTTTTAATGGAATTTATTGGGCAAGCGAGCAGGTGGGCTACCTGACCATCATCATCCGAAGAGTCGCAAGTGCATTGCCGGCTTATTATGAGGGAATAGGCAACGGGAATGGGGAATGGGAATTGGAATAGGGAATGAGGTTTATGGAAGTTGGACTTACGGTAAAATCACTCACTGGATGAACCCAGCATACGTTTCACGCCAGTATTCTGTGAGGCCGTGGTATTTCTCCAGTCGAGCCGACCGTTTTAAAGGGAACTAGCTGGCTAGTTTGAGCAACATACCCCGGGCATCACGACGAATTTCTCGTCATACAAACGCCACGTTTCATAGACCCGCTACACTTTTTATGCTGTGTGGGCAACAGATTTCCTCGAAGGCGGTGAATGACCAAATGTCGCAAGTCGGTTCTGCAAGACCTGACGTAACGATGCGAATCCAATGCAATGCGAGCCGTAACCGACGAACGTCCTACCGTCGAATATCCTACGGCTAGTCGAATTATAATATCTTACAACTCACTATCCAGTGGAAATATTAACTTGTCCAGAAAGAACATAATATTTGGATTATATGTATTATACTGATTATACCTCGACGACCTCTGTGGCACAGTGGTTGAGCTTTGGTAGCTCACGCCAGGGGTCGCGGAAACGCGGGGAAGCGTCCATAGATGTTATTATTATTATGTTTTTCTATACGTATTTTGTTAATTTAACTGTCCGTTTTAAGGGTTCCGTACCCAAAGGGTAAGAACGGGACCCTATTACTAAGACTTCGATGTTTGTCTGTCTGTCTCCAGGCTGTATCTCAAAAACGGGAATAGCTAGAGAGTTGTCATTTTCACATTTCTGTTGCCGCAATAACAACAAATACTAAGAACAAAATAAAAATTGTAGAGTGGCTCTAATACAATAAATATGTTTTTTACTATTTCCTTCCTTGATAGTCGATTGATAAAATTATCGGTAGTTTGGCCTGTCAAAGGTGCCGGCTTAAGTTCGGAGGCGTGGGTTCGAATCCCATTATCTCTTCAATCTCAAACGAAGCAACCAATCGACTTCAGTTTTTGTATGGACTCAGTTGATTGAATGGTGAGAAACAAAGACTACATTTTGTCTTAGAAAACATCATGTTCCTAAGATATTCCTAGTTTTTATGAAATATATTCAATGATTAATTCTGATATGAAATATACACTTTTTTTTTTTGAGGAGGGGAAATGCGTTACGCATCCCCTGCGGCCCGCGGGGGCAGGCGGCAGGGGTATGTCGGACTCCCTCGGCGCGTAGCGGTGCGCCGGGTTTACCGACTAAAACCCCCCCATGCCCTTCTTCCCGCCATTTGAGGGCCCGGGAACTGAGGATATTACTCCGGTCCCATGAAATATACACTAGATCAATAAGTTACAGTTATACATTTCGGATAGTTTCCGATATATAGAAACGTGCATTATATAAAGCAATAGGATCTATGTAATTATGCAGTTTACCTCAAAAGGACCTTACCACAGCCTGTGAGAAGGCTGTGCATGTAAAACTATTTGCATGTCCTTTGTTGGGTCAAGAGACATGCTGTACAGTGATGTCCTTGAACATTATGTTTGTGCAGTACTAAACAAACGTGGTAAGTACAAAAAAACACACAGGAACGGTTTAATTTTATACTTCTATACTATTTACGTACTATCAGAGAAAGATTTATAGTTGGATTATTCATTATATAAACCCACGGCTTCGCTCGTTTGGATGTGAAAAATCGCATTAAAGTACGAATATTTTAGGACAGTAATAATATGGGACAGTAACAAGCGCGGTTGTGTATTCCGCGTATCCTGTAGCCTTGCCTGAAGCGAAAAAGCCGGAATACCGTTGGGGTTTAGTGAGTATTTCACCGAGTCTCGCATACCCCGGTGGTCCTCCCCAGACTGCCGGGGATGCATAAATGCATTTCCCCAACGAAAAAAAAGGACAGTAATAAGATGTTTTTCAAGTTCAAAAGTAAACCTATTTTACTCACCTTTAAATTAAGCTAAGGGTTTAAGAATCTTGAATGGAATTGCAATAATTGATCCTTATTTTAAGTAGCTTCTAATTTTGCCAGACGGAGTTTGTAACTATAATAGTAGGGGAGCCCAAGAGGGAAATGTCACATTCAACTAAATGTTTTAGATTAAATGCTTTAGCTTGCTGTCTAAAACCGTCCTAAAAATGTTCAATTTAAATATTTTTTCAAAGCACTTTATTTTTTATAAAATCGCTGTACCATCTTATCCCACCGCAAAAATAAAACACCCTAATTATTTTTTTCAACGTTTTACCTCATATACAAAACGTACTAGGTCTCCACGACGCTGGAGTTACTACAAAATTGCACTCACACATCCCCGACTATAATGAAAGCTAATGCGTGTACTACAAAATCGGCCACGATGGTCAATCATGTGTACATTTGTAATCGACACAATCATCATGCGAACATTCACAGAATCGTTCGTAGTACATTGTTGACGAGTTGATCATAAGCGATCATGGATGATCTACGAGTGTAGCCGGGTTTGCTATCGATCGTGCTCGCATGTCATCGTTTCTACTCGCCCACGAAGAGGAGCTGTTCGACTGGTTAGAACCTTATAGGACTGCTGCTTAAGACTGTTGACAGTTTTAGAAATATTAACGTAATAAAGACGATATATATTAGATGTCGAAAGGTGCATTAAGTCTCGACCTTATTGCACGATGCAGTTGCGACACGCGCTAATGACACACATTACATTATCAAATGTAAGTTGTGTTCGTTTTCTTACATATTTTATAACTATTAACTGCTTTTAGAAGGCTAGTAAATGAATGCTCAAATTTTGTATAAACACAGTTTTTGGGAAATATGCAAAAAATTAAAATTCGGGATTTTTTTTGTGCTCCTTGAAGTGGTAGGGACTTTCGTTGTTTTCTATGTTTTTTTTTACACCGCTTTCGACCCTTCCGTTCACAAACCATTCCTTTTATCTGTACTTCCCTCCCCGTCCCTCCCGTCCCTCATCAGTGTGTTTGCGGCACGCACGTAGACAGTTACGGCCACCACGGCTTGTGATGTACGCGCAGCGCTGGGCGCCTCTCGCGGCATCACAGCCTTAATGACGACAATATCCTGGAGCCCTCCGGCTTGGCGCGCGGCGATGCCAAGAGACCTGATTTCATGACCCTGGTCCCCTGGAGTATGGGACGGGCTCTTGTGTGGGACGCAACACTAGCCCCGTCCCATGTGCAGGGCACCTCGAGCTGGGCGGGCGCTGCAAACCATGCAGAGAACCTCAAGCGGCGCAAGTACGAGTATCTAGGCGGTGACCTCGTATTTGAACCGTTTGGGGTGGAAACCCTAAACCCTTTTGGAGAGATATCCAAAAAGCTTATCGAAGCCACCCGAGACCCAAGAGCTACTCGGAGCACAAAATAGCAAAAAAATCACGTTTGTTTTGTGAGAGCCCTTCTTATTTATTGAATTTATTGTGGTTTCAGTATTTATTGTTATATCGGCCACAAAAATATAATATCCTGTGAACGTTTCAACTCTCTGGGTATTACCATAGAGAAATTATACCTAGAGTAGCGGATCCTATACAAACTAGCGTGTCCGTAGGTTTTATTTCAGACC
>JAOTAV010000036.1:0-10894 GCA_026546445.1 Cyclargus thomasi | reverse complement strand
AGTATCGTTTGTAGGTAAAGTAAATTGAAAAAAAGGTAGATTTTATTCAAAGCGGGTTCCAGCGTGACGGAGCTGGAAAACCCGACTTATTTTTATATTGTAGATATATTATGACATCTTACTTGAATTTTAATTTGACCTAAAAAATAATGTTTTCCATCTAGAATTATAGAAATAAAAGTATAAGATCGAAGTTTCTGCGTTATTAAATATTTTCTACGCGAATAATATTTAAGTAAACTAGTACCTTAGACGAGAATTTAGTAATCAAAGTTCTTACAAAGAATATTGTGTTATACCGGAAAATAGCAATGTTAAATCTACAATGTAAATATTTATGTTTCTTTATGAGTTTTATAGCCATCATCTTATCTGCAAGTTTGTCTGTATTGTGAAAAAAGATTTTTAGGTACATAGCATTTATATGCCCCGGGGGGCAACCGGTGCCTTTTACTGGCGGTTCATTTAATATGCCGCATATTAAATGTATTATTATTATTAAATATAATATTATCTGCCGCAGTGTAAGAAATTGCCTGTCCTATGAGGCTACCGGCTGCCGCCCTTAGGTCATCGCCTACAACGGCCTATTTATAAAGTATTTTGTCTTAGTTTTAGTATATAATATAATATGTATGTTAGGTATTTATAGTATGGGAAAAATGTGGGAAGTAAATGGTAAAGTAAAATAATGCCAAGCTCGGTTCACATTTTCAGTATAGTAACCAGCGCTGGATTCGATTACTGGAATTACGTTAATTAAGTGAAGATTGGAACAAAGTAACAGGTCGTGAGCTCGTGATACTCTTCAACTCTTGAATTTCTTGACAGGAGATTGAGATACATATCTTGATAATTAAGATAGCATTTGATTTCGAACGATAACACTTGCATGATAAAATTGACATTGCTCTCGTAAACATTGGCCTTTCCGGCGAGCGATTCTTGTTATTATTTCGAATTTATTTTTTTAAATGTTCGGATCACAAGTGGGCAGTAGTGTGGTGGCTGTAGGACTATTTCCGGTCCTACCGACAGTGGCTGCGGGCGTAATCGCCAAGGACTTCTTTTATAACACACCATCTACTTTCATTCCACCGCAAAATAATAAGGTATTTTCAACCAACTTCTTGGTATTCGCTGATTTGTTCGGCTTTACCCAATCGATTTATCGAATCTATTCGCAAAGTTGCTTGCCTATACAAATAGCAATTATTTAGGGTTATCTAAGACTTCGATGTCTGTCTGTCTTTTTGTCCGTCTATCTCTCTCCAAGGTGTATCTCAAGAATGATAACAGGTAAAGAGTCGAAATTTTCACAGAATATGCATTTCTATTGCCGCGATAACAACAAATATTAAAAACAAAATAAATTAAATATTTATAATTCTTCTTAGTGCTAGATGGTGCTGCAGTACGTCCCTATCGCTTATTAGAAAGTGCAAAGTTTAAGCTGTTTGACTTCTACTAACCTGGTTCCTCAATTCTTTGATCTTTATTGGTACGGGACTCTTCGCGCGCGAGTCCAACTCGCTCACGGCCGTTTCTTTTTTCTACACCCTGTATAAGAAGTTTGTTATGATTTTGTTTTGTAAAAGAGTTAACTCTTAGCCGGACCTATCTTCGAGTCTAGCATGTAGGTAGACCTACCTACGCTTACTATTATCCAGCAGCTAATTAAAAACAAGAAGTACCTCCATATACTTAGGTTTATACGAGCTACAAATAGTCTGACTGCCATATAGTATACACGCTCAAACACAATAGATAATAATAATCCATATTATTAGAAATCTCACGTACCTAGGAGATGTGACTTTGTAGTGTTGTCACGACATTTTATATAACATAGTTAAAGCATACTCCTTCCTAAAAACTAGGTTCCGGATATCTGTATCCGATTCCGTGGGACAATAATCTTTATCCGTATTAGTATCCGCCACTTTTCCCGCGGATGTTTTACGGATCTTTTTACTGGAATAATTTTCAATTGATAGGATGAAATGCTAGTTATATAGGTTAAGAATTAAAAAAAAATTGTGTATTAATAAAATATAATACTCCCTGAGTAAAAAGGTTAAAAAATTATTAATTTTTATCCTTAGTATGATTAAACATGAGAAAAGTGTGTTTATTCGTTTGTCATGTCTTAGCACCCCTAACGAAGCAACCAATCGACTGGCATAGAATCAGTTTAAAGGATGACTAACAAAGGCTACTTTCACGCGAGCGAAGCTGAGGGAAAATCTGTTTCTGAATATATTTTATTTTTTGAAATCAAATATTTAGCGCTTTCGTATTAGAAATATTAATGGTCGTTAGTTACTATACGGTCGTTATATATAGTCTTTAGTAGGCTATCTCATTTAAGCGCTGACGCCGTCTTAGTAAGGAAATAAAGAACTGTATCCGTACCCGCGGATCTTGACGTGACATGAAATATCCGGATCCATATCCGGATAAACCTTTTAACGATCCGACACATCACCAGTTAAAATACTTAAAATATTATAAGCGCTAGGTTATATAAATGTACCGGTGTTAGCCTTATCAGTACCCTAGGCGACTTCCTTTGGAACCTATCTTAATTAAAAAAAAAGTGCTTCGTACTATTTATATAACCCAATGCTTATTAAGGCCCGTAATGCGTTAGCATTCTATATAGTTTGTGGGCCCGTATTAATAGTCAGCGCTTAGTACAGCATGATCAAAAATTTTGAGATGTTGTTTTCATTCATATCTTTATGAATAAAAAAGAGCATCTCAATTTTTTATTATCGTGGCGCCTAATATTATTATAAAAAGCAAGTAATCTAGGGCCCCTAATATATCGTAATAATAATTAGGGGGCCCTAGATTATTTGCTAATTAATCAATATTCAACTGCGCTGTTCATATTTGAAATCTTATATCATCATCTATGTGAAGATCGTTTTCATCATAATTTATTACGCACTAGTTACTACCTACAGGCTAAAATCCTACTGACGTTTCAATGTTTTATACAGAACGACGCAGTATATTATATTTTTAGTAATATAAACTTTTTTTAACCGTCGTGCCGGTTATTTCTGCGATTACCACCTGAATAGAAATTCCATTATTTTAACTTTACACTTACAAATTAGAATAACATTAAAGATAAGTACGGTGTAAAAGGTGTAGCGAATGTTTATTGTGAATCGCATTATCTGCTAACGTCACAGATCTGGTTGGATGATGCTAAACAGTCATTGTCAAGGTCTTGAAAATTGCTCCATTGTTGACTATAATTATGGACAAGTTACATGAACTGAATAAGAGTAAGCTATTACTCATTATACGAGTATATCTTCTGTGATGTATTTAAATTTTAAAGTTACGTATTTAATAACAGACGATGATTATACCATTATACTAAGATAATGGAAAATAAAACTTTCATAGAATACTTTACTAAAATTCTGCTAATACCTGTGGATCTACCATGAGTTTGAAACAATAGTATTTGTCGACACTCGATAGCGACTACGTAAATTTTTAGTATGGCAAATTTTAGTGATGTGTGAACTCGATTTACCAACTCGAGTTAGCTCGAGTTGGGTTTAGCTCGGGTTAACTCAAGTTTTTTTTCGAGAGAATTCTCTCTGACTCGGATTCGAAATTTTGAATACTCCCGCACTATGGCGTCAGCGGAATGACACTGACATGACGCGAAGTAAGCCGATCATAACAAAATATAACGATATTAATTAATATTAATAACTTACTATATTTATGTCATGAAAATTTAATCCAAAATTCATAAATACATGATAAATAAATTCGTCTTTTATTTAAATTCTACTTACTTTCATTAATTATAATAGTCGTTATAATATTTATGCTTAATCTCTTCTGATCTTTAAATACTGTTACGAATCTGAGTCGTTAAATAAAAAAAACCGTAAAAACGAAAGAAATAATTTACTCAGTTTCATCCAGTTAACTCGAGTTACTTAACTCGGATTGAACTCGAGTTACGTTAATTTCAACTCGTGTTAACTCGAGTTGTGTTTATCTCGAGTTCGCACATCACTAGCTGCAGGTGTGTAATTCCATAAAAAGGACCGTAATTTTACCAAGATTTTAAGCCCGAACCCTCAAATACCTTACAAAATATCTCTCAACATTAAAAATACTAAAATTTTCACATTTTGCTCTTTTTAAATGCTTACAAATACCTTTTATATCACAAATACTATTCCCAGGTCCCCTCATCACAGTAACCATAGTCTGTAACACGTATACAGGGTACTTAGACGAGTTACATTCGATAACGACTACTTACAAAGAAAACTGGCGAGAAACGGCGTTTTCTTTGTAAGTAGGTGTCATAGAATCGAACGAACGCACGTGTTTCGTTCAGTGAGTGAGTTTACCGGTGGCCCAACTTCCCTAATCCCCTTATCCCTATTCCCATTCCCTCATAAAGGCCGGCAACAAACTAGCGACTCTTGACGGCAGTTGCTTTCTATCAGGTAATCCGTCTGCTCTCTCCCCTACTAAGTATCATAAAAAAAACTTTGCTTAGAGCGTGGCTTTTGATGCCACTTCAGACAACTTACGATCGTATTAGGTCTTCACAGCTTAGAATATGGTGTGGTTTCATTCCCGTGTCGAAAATAAAAATAAGAGTGTAAACGAGTAAGCGGGTCACCTGATTGTAAACTAATGTTGTCGATCTTCGACACTTGTCTAATAATTCGAAATAATATAAGCCAGATTATAAAATAATACGTCTCGGTTTTATAGCAGTTGCGAATTTCAAAAATATATTTTTTTAAAACTCCACCCAATTTTTTTTACTCGCACGATTTCTAAACTGACATACGGCCTCTATGAATTCCATTGAGTTCATGCATTTTTTTGGGGTGCTGGTTCAAACGCCGGTGGAGGCGTGTACCAATGAGACATTTTCCGATCTCAAGTAAATAATACGGATGCCATGCTTCGTCACGAATGGGCCGGCTCGACCGGAGTGATACGACGGCCTCACAGAAAACTGGCGTGAAACGGCGTTGTGCGGTGTTTCGTTCAGTTAAACATATTCCCATTACCTATTCCCTCATAGAGGCCGGCAACGCACCTGCGACTCTTCGGATGTCGCAAGTGCGACAAAGGCGACGGCAGTTGCTTTCGATCAGGTATCCCGTCTGCTCGCTTGCCCCCTAAATATGATTTAAAAAACATAATGACTTGATGCACCAGCTGTTGATGTATGTCCTTTTCCGGGTCTAAAAGTGTCTCCATACCATTTGAGAAAAATCTGTACAGTGGTTTGGGCGTGAAGGGGTAAAAGACAGACATACAGACACACTTTCGCATTCATATTATTAGCAAGGATCACATGTTTTGCATTTCTAGAGTCTTCTATTTTCGAGTGCAACAAGTCTAATTCCCCCGGAATATTATTAGCCAGATCCCCGCTTCCCGGCCGGCGGCGGTCTCCTAATTATTTCCCGCCAACTCCGAGCACGATCGGCGGCTTTTGAATTTCGAATTCATTTAAATTTAGTATTCCTATGTTGCTCGCATTGGAGATGTTTTTTTTATATAATTTTTTTTCAAATTTTAAAATTGTGTCAAATGACACTTTTTAGCGGTAATAATTTTAGTGATAATTAATGATATGTTTGTTAAATATCACCATTACTTGCATACTTATCTTAATGTATATAATTCTTCTGTGAGTGTGTATGTCACTGAACTTCTCTTAAACGACTTTGAAGAAATTTTTTGTGTGTGTTTAAGGGGATCCGAGAATGGTTTAGATTCACAAAATAGCTCGGCGGGACAACGTCTGCGGGGTCAACTTGTACAATATAATCTTGTTACACCCAAACAGCAAAACTTTTATGAAGTTGGGTATAACTAAAGACTTGTCATAAATTTTTTCTCTGAAGCGGCTGGACTAATTTAGGTGGAATTTGGCTTGGATCTAGCTGGTATTCTAGACTAACATGTCGGCTACTTTTAACGCTGGTAGCATTGCGAGGCATAGCTAGTTCTATTCTATATACGAATCTCCTCGTCAGGATCGGCGATAAAATCCTTCGAGAATTCAACAAGAAGTGAAATTTAATCTTAAGAAGATTAAGTTAAGAAACTACCCCCAATTTTAAACCCTTCAACTTGAATGTCAAACTACACGCGTGACCCGTCCATTTACAAGATTACCCATTTTTTTCTTTCAAACTTGTTTAACGGTAACGCACACTAGTAACGCCTAAACTAGAGATCTGATCTTAATTAAGACAATCGGACATACACTAGCTTTGTGCTGCCCGATATTCCGTTGCGCCAAAATTGGTTGATCACGCTAGAACCGTACATTTTTCCGGGATAAAAGATCCTATATCCTTGCCCGTGACTCACCGTATCTCCATACCAAATTTCAGCAAAAATCGTTTCAGCGGTTTGGGCGCGAAGAGGTAACAGACAGTCAAAGGCACGATTCGCATATATAATAATAGAAATTTATTATTACTCATTCTGTAAATCCATATTTATATTATGAACGGGAAAGTTTGTTGGTTTGTCTTTCCTTCACGTACCCAACGAAGCAACCAATCGACTTGATTTCAGGCATAATTTTAGTTTAAAGAATAGAGATTAATAAAGCCATATTACTCGGTTTTCGTACACTCTGTACATAGATACTAATCATAGATTGACAACAACGTCCTGTATTGTCACCATGTTATTAACAGTCGTGGTTTGTATAAAAGTGTTATATTTTTTCGACAAAGCCTTACCTATCACTTACATATAGTCATGGCTTTATTCTCCCCGTCTCCAAGTGTGTGCGGGGCCTTATCCGTGGCGGCCGTATAGGTAATTAGCTCCCTCCTAACCCAACTTTATTTTCGTCGACTCGTCTACATTTAAGAACCTCGTATACGAGACTCGAATAGCCTTGAGACTTGCTCATCATATCCATTCTGATATTATAACTGGCAAAATGTGTTTGTTTATCCTTTCTTCACGTAATGTGTTTGTTCAGCTTTTTTTCACGTGTTAGCGAAGCAATCGATCAGCTTAATTTTTGGCATAGATATAGTTGAAGGATAGAGAGTAACCCGTGCTGAATTCGGTTTTGGAAAACATCAAATTCTCAAAATATTTGTGCGAAGCTTCGGGCAAAAGCTAGTGACAGTAATAAAAAAATATCAAAATCTTAAAATTTTTTGTTAGACCAGTCTCACACTATTAATAAAGAAGAAAGTTTTGTGTTTTTGTATATTTGTTAAAAATAAACTCAAAAAGTACTGATCCGATTTTATAAAATTCTTTTACCATTGGTGTGTTACATTACTACAGAGTGACATAGGCCATAATGATATCAAGAAAATCGGCCAAATGCGAGTTGGACTCACATACGAAGACTTCAATATACAGTTAGGCTGACATAAAATTTAGAATACTTTTAGTTCCCATTAATGCTGCCGTGGTATAAACCATTTCCACGCGGGCAAAGACGCAATTAAATATTAATATAATACCAAGTATGAAAACGTTTCGATCGCAGTATAAAGTTATTCATGCTCTTTAGAAGAATATCTCAAAGGTGTAAGCTAAGTTACAATATGAGGTACAGTTACACGGAAAACCGTTTACAGACACATCTCTTCCCTTTTTACCCGACTGCACCAGAAAGAGGTTTATTTTTTTCGACAGTCTGTATGGATGTATTGTTTGACACGTATTAGGTACCGTTATATTCGTCTTGATAACGCAAGTAAACTCACTACACTGGGTACATTAAAAAATTTAAAAAATCAAAATGAAAGGCCATTTATAAACATATATTACTTAATGTTTAAATTGCAATGCTTCCTGTAGTCGGATTTTCTGTTTATTGGACATTTAGCTTGATTTATAAAGGAAAACGAGTAAAAGTAAGAGACTGCCTACAACTATATTATAAGGCTGAGCAAGAGCTGTATCATCTGTGTGAGTCTGATTAATTAACTCCGTTAGTCGTCGACGATATAACTTTAAAAGATTCTTTATTATTTAGAATGTAAGTAAATAGACTAAAGTGTTTTGAAACACAAATATAACTATAACTAAAATTACACAAATATAACTAAAATAATATTAAAAAAAAAATCGTGCGAATCATGTCCAACCCATACGAACTTTCCCTAATAGTTTTTTGGGCAAAGCATTAGGATTGGAAAAATAAAAAATAAATTTTCTTCATTTCATGGTCTCAAGGCCTTCGCCGTAAGGAAAAGTAAAATGAAGCAAAAAACCGGCCAAGTGCGAGATGGACTCTCGCATGAAGGGTACCAGACTACCAGTACCTACAGAGCAAAAAAATTGTTCAGAAAATTGAACAATTATAACAAGCTACCTCGTCATACAAGTGATAGCGCGAAGTGGAGGTACTACAGCGCCATCTAGTATAAAAAAGAAGAAACTGGCGGCAAAAATCACGATTGTTGTATGAGAGGCCCTCTTAAACATTTTACTTCTTTTTTTATTGTTACAGGTATGTTATTTTTTTTTAAATAAATTAGTATGCTCCCAACAAAATGGGAATAAAATAGCTAGTATAATATTAAATACATTATTACTAGCTTTCGCTAGCGTGGAATTTGAAAATTGGTAAAAATACGTTTTTTTTTAAAAGGTGATGTTTTTCAAGAGAAAAAGTAGCCTATTTCACTCTTCATCCTTTCAACTAAGTGAATGCCAAAAACCAAGTCGATTAGTTGCTTTGCGTAAGCGTGAAGGAAGGATAAACAAACCAACAAATAAACACACTTACCCATTTATAATATTAGTAAGGATAATAATTCTCATAATCTTTTCTACGCGACAGTACGCTAAGACGGTTGTCTCCCGCAAATTTGGTGCGCTGCTTAGCGCTAAATGTTGTATCATACACCCCACCGCCCCCCGCGCCCCCAACCCAGCAGGGGGGAGGATTAGTGAGGACACGCCACTGGAAATGGGGAGCTTGTTCGTGGAATTTCAGGTGTGATTCTGGTGGGTTTAAGTGAGGGTGACGTTTATAGGATGGTTCAAATCTGTTTGTGACCTCTTTACGCCTAAACTGATGAACTGGTTGTAATGAAATTTGTTATGGAGAGACGCCCGACGGGGACATTTGCGACATCCGAAGAGTCGCAAGTTCGTTGCCGGTCTTTATGAGGGAACAGGGGATGGGAATAGGGATAGGGGGATTAAGTTTTAAGGTTTTTTTAGGTTTGGTAAGTTTGGCCACCGGTAAACTCACTCATAAACGAAACACAGCATAACGCCTTTTCAGGTCAGTTTTCTGTGAGGCCGTGGTATCCTCCGGTCTAGCCCGCCCATTCGTGGCTCTTCCACGGCAATGAGCATCCGCATTATGTACTTGGGATCCGAAAATGTCTCATTGGTACACGCCTCCACCGGGGATCGAACCTGCACCCTCTCGATTGCGAACCAAAGATCTCATGATCTGATAAATGATCAAAATCTTTTTCGCCACTACAATAATTGTGTGATACCATCAACAGAATTTTTGAATTTGGAGGTTTTTTCTAGGTTCAACTTATAGTAGCAATAGTAATTAGTATATTTAATAATAATAAGTAATATCCACAAAATACCATCCCATAACTCGTAAGAAAGTCCTCAAAAGATTTTAAGTAATTATGTAGCGGGCTAATCAACGTCTTAATTACGATTAATGTCGCCATCTTGTCCACCCGTGTTCTCTAGTCAAAAGAAACATGACAGATGCATCTGTATTCCAAATTCGAAAGATGCTTTGATAAGCTTGAAAGTTGGCACTTGATAAAATTGAATTGAAGGGCGTGTTCCGATATTTAATCATTTTAACCAGCGGTCATGAAGGATACGCGATTTTTTTATATTTTTATAAAACATGTTATTTGCCGCGGATTTGAACTTCTTTTTTTAAGTTGTGAATTTTCCAAAACTACTTTTTGCTGCCCCAGGTACAGAAAATTCTATTGTCAGATCATACCTTTCACCATTTTAAAATATCAAACACTAACCAAAGATTTGGCAGTTTCAGCTTATATACAACACAAAAATATATTTTTGTCAAAGTTGATTTGTAGACAACGTTCATACATAAACATTTAGAGTATTTTTATTGTGTCTGAGCTCCTATTAACTCCTGAAAAGGCTAAAAATCTAACCCAAAGCGAGAATCACCAAAATAGAATACTAAATACTCAAAATATACCTCCGCTTTGGCAATGGTAAAAACGTACGCTTTTAATTTGAAAATCGAACTGAATTTATTACCAGCTCTAAAAAAGTCGAAATGGCCAACATTCAAAAATACCCTTTAATTCATCAATAGAATATTGAAAACGAATCAAAAGGTAAAGTGAACAACTAAAACTGAGCCCAGTGATACCAGCGAGGTATTTTCCCCAGCTTAGGGCATAAACAAAGGATGCTTAGAGATATTTTTGGCAGATTTATTTGCTTTATTTGATAGCATGATGCTATCTGTTTATAACAGACTTTTCTTTGTGTTTGTCTGTGTATTCGTACTTTTGAACTTGAAAGTTTAATCTGCTGATGTGTTTTGCATTGATTGAGTGTAAAGATTATTTGAGTACCCGAAAATAATGTAAGTATTGCTTGGAAAATTTGCAATCAATGAAGTTGATCGCAACGAAATCAGTAACAATAATCATATTAATTTACTGATGTCCGTGGTTCGATGTTCGTATTTTTTTGATGATTAAACCCAAATAATAAAAAAAAGTATACGTAGGTCTTCAGTCTTATGTTGAGATAATAAGTATATGTATAAAGCATTTTTTTATGATATTTAGGGGGCAAGCGAGCAGATGGGCTACCTGATGGAAAGCAACTGCCGTCGCCCATGGACACT
>JAOTAV010000035.1:0-35539 GCA_026546445.1 Cyclargus thomasi | reverse complement strand
AGTTGTCTGTGAATTGCTTTAAATCTAAGTCGAATTAAAAGTTATTTTTGGAACAACACAAAAAAACTTCTGTCAATAATAAATAAATACGTGTTTAAGCGTTTTATGAAATTTTACTTCCAGAGGTTGAAATAAGGGTTGAAAGTTTGTATGAAAATACTTCTTAATGCGAGCGAAGCCGCGGGAAAAAGCTAGTATTAAATAAAACGACACGCCCACAACAATACGTACACTTTTTCGACATGACACGATAATGATACACCAAATACTCTTTCGTTTATGGTTGAAGTTTGTGTTTTTTTACATAAAATTTAATGTTTTATGGCAAATTGATTGAATACAGAAATATTTATGATCGAATTTCCACCACAGGGCGACCTGTAGTAATTATTAAATATATCTGAGCTACGTTGTAAATTATTAAATTAGTAATTTTGCATTCTAAATTTAATTTGATTTCTTAAAAATAGTATAAAACCATTACAGCTGGACGAAGAGATCGTTTTACTTTTTTATGGCAAAATATTGGGTGAGAAAATCGCATGGCCAGTCATTTACTAAGAAGATGGAACATATAAATATTTTTAAATTAAACATAGGTATTTCTTTATAAATTCTAATCAAATATTTTGATTCAATTACTAGATTATATTATACAAGCTTGCCCATAAAGTATTTGTCAGCATATTTACTGACAATGTCTTAGGGCCTGTTTCAACGCTTGTCGGATCACTTATACCTTATCGGGTAGCGGTGAAACAAATAGCGGTGAAATTGTGCATATTGTATTATAGTAATGTGCTTATATGAAACAAATAACGAAGCATAATAACTGTGGAGCAGTAAATATTTAATACTACACTGCCTCGGGCCTCGCGTTCCTCTGCCTTCCTTAAGCCATTGAAGTTTAAATAAAGCAATTCTTTCGAGTTATCTTCCGAGAATAAGCTAAAATAAAGTATACGTTACTTGCAGTTTAAAACTTTTCTTTAATATTTTTTTCTGATTGTCCTTTCTGTTTACAATCTTGTAACATTTTTCTATGATGTACAACTTTAGGTTTTATAACATTACATTTAATGACTTTAAATATTTTTATGTAGCAGACTTGAAAATCATATTATTGAAATTTTTGGTAATGATAAAAAATACTCCAATATATTTACTTGTAATTTTGATTAATGGCATTTAAAAGTTTCAAACCATTAAATTTTTTTTTACCAATTACTTACATACCAAAAATGTAACGTAGAGATCCTTTCTTTTTTAATTGCACAAAGTTGCCAATGAAATAAAACAATGGAACTTATATAATAATGAACATGGCTCACTGCCAATTCCTTGTCCTTTGAGGGCCGTGTATTTAAACTTTGCAATGTTGAATGTTTCAATCCCCTCAAGTTTCTATTCAATATTTGATTTTAAATAAGCATTACAACATTGCATTCACATCTTCTGAATTGTTCTAACAATCATTCGAGACATAATTGTTAATGTACAACAAGCACCTATTTAGTCTACCAAATAGGTACTTGTTGTATTGTTGGCTCTTGATTTATATTTTTCACAATAAAATTATGAACTAACAGTATATTTAATTCATATTTCATTGAATATTTTCGTCATTGATATGACACAGGCATAACCCGCGTTTTCTGCAACAATACATCGAAAGATCTCTTGATAATTCATTCAATTTATTTGTTAATTTCCTTATCTATTGAGTTATCATCTATAATTGGTATACAAGGGCTTGCCAGCGGCGCGTATGAACCAATTACGTGTATATTTGTATTCGACGACAGTATAAACGCGGTCTGGTAACCTGTTTAGGGAGTGCCCCCGAGACTCTCCAAGTACCCTAACCAAACTAATGGGGGCTCCCCGGAATACTAATACGCCACTTGTACTCTAAATATTCATACGCGGATCTTTTAACCGTAATTGCCAATATTGATGCAAATACATGCACGTTTCACTGACTTTGTAACATGGACCAGGTTTGACAGGTTACAAAATATATTTTTTTCAAATAATGCTATGAACAACTAAAAAGCGATAGTATAATAATTCATTTTTTCATATATATATATATATATATACGAAATTTAAGCTCTGAATATAACTTAAACTTATACCAATATTAGTGTAACTGATAAGTTACTTACTTGTTGTAAATATGCTATTTGGCACTTATCAGTTGTCAAGCTAAGGGCCCGTTTCACCGCTTACTGATGAAATTTCTGTTAGGCTATCCACAATTTTTTTTAACGGATTTTCCATAAAACATGTGTCCTTTAAAGTTCTGGGTAGACTATCTGTAAACGGTGAAACAGGTCCTAAACATCTGCTTAAATTAGGATATTTTTATCTTAGACTTTATTATCTTTTTTTATCTAAATATACATATAAAACTCAAAGTTAACTGAAACTAGCTGACTCACACAGTAATCTAATAACACACAGTTCAAACCACTAGACGGATCAAGCTGAATTTTGGTTTGGCATGCAAGTAGATGTTATGACGTAGGTATCCGCTAAGAATATTATCCGCGAAGTATTGTGATACATTCTACGCCCAAGGGTATAAAATAGGCGATGAATTTCATACAAACCATGAAAAAACTTGTTAATAGGTAGCAATGTATCGTCTTTGGTATCAAACAATCTGGTGATCAGTCTGCAATGGCCTAACTTGCTATCAGCATGTATAAAGTGTTAATTTAGATAATGGCACTGATAAATAGAAAAACAATACCTCAACTACTGTGCATATAAAAATTTGTGAGAAAAAATATTTTTTTATATGAAGGGGTTATGGTAATAGAGGTCGCCTACGCCGAGGAGTGCTAATATTACGTCTCGGTACATCACTTAAGCACCGACTACACGAGAACATTTCATGTCGATTCCCCTGGGACCGCATTGCAGCGTTTGAATTATGTATTAGTCTCCTTTGTATTTCTTCCAAAGTAAACTATTTCGAAGAGATTTTATATCAACGTATACGCTGAATTGTGTAATGAAATTTGAGTGCGTGTTTTATTCGTTTCGGATTTAAGCAGAGTCTTTGATAGTTTTATAACGTTGCTGGCGGACCCGAAAGACGTTTTTCTCCCGGTCTAGTTTGTGAAGTCTGGACCATTTTTAAGAACACACAAAAAATCAGCAAAATCGGTCCAGTCGTTTAGGAGGAGTTCAAACACAATCACATAAAAACATTAATATTAATGTTATTATTAATACCTGTGATCTGTATATATGTATTATATAAAAATAAGTCGGGTTTTCCTTCCTGGCGAACTTCCACCAGAACGCACGAACCGATTTCGACAGTTTTGTATTCGTTAGAGAGGTCTCGGGCTCCGTGAAGTTTATAGCAAAAAATCTGGAGAAATGCAGGAAAACAGGGAAAATCATTTTACATACAGCGCCATCTCTGATACCTGGCATGAACTATAACGGCGCTTGACAGCTACTTATTGTACTCTGCTCTCAATTAATTTCTCATATATAAGAGTTTATTGCAGGTTTAAAAACTTTATTGCAGGTTCTATTAAGAGGTCACACATTAAGCATTTAATTTTGTAATACAAAATAACAATTCTCATCTTTGTTACCACGCGTACGGAGTCGCGGGCAACAACTACCTATATACTAGTTGTTGCCCGCGACTCCGCCCGCTTAACGTAAATCTTGTTTATATTTTAGGTAAAGCAGTTAATTGTCGGATATATTACAAATTACATGAGGAGGAGGAGACGCGGCAACTTATTGTTTCATTTTCACAAAGGCGGGCTTTGTTTTCTACTAAATTAAGCGTAATTTTAAATAATGACTTGAGAAATTCAGTGATTTCTTCCGGGTCAGGTGTCGGGGAATATTTTCAGTTTCACGTGGGTAAACATTAATCATCATAAGCGCCTCTGTCATCAATCATTGTTATTTTATTCCATCCATCAGCCGCTAAATCAATCAGTCTGTTTTTCAGTCTGAAATATCAGAATCACCAATATCTTTTTGGAAAAAAAAAATTCAGCTCACAAATATTAAAGACCTCTAAAAGTTATTATTCTGGTGATTATATTTTGCAAACTTTGATTGACAAGGTAGAAATTATCGCAAGTTGTTTTGAAAACATTAAAATTTGCCGAAACTTAAGGCAGCTCTAATTCTTAGTAAGTACCTCATTTAGTTTACTTGAAACCTCATTCTAAATTCCGTTGGTTTTATTTATTTATTCTACTCAAAATACGGCACGAGAGCTCAGACTCGCATAGCCAAAAAACGGAGCGCTTAATGAACTCCGCCTTAACAAAACCTTTACATTACTTATGTTTCAAATAAGGAGATATCGTATACGCTTAAATGAGATAGATCTTTTTTAAATGAGCAAGGGAAGGGTTCTCACGATTTAACTTTTAGATTTTCGCGCCTATCTCTCGAGGCTCGGGGGCTTTTCTTTTTGTCGGCGTTCAATGAGATGCATAATTGCTAAGCTAAGCAGGGCTCGGAATCGGCGGGATAAGTGGATTGCCGCCTGCCGCTGCCCTCGACGAGAATCAATATTTATGTGACGGGGCCGGCTGCACAGGAATATATTATGCACGAGGCATATATAATGCTATCCAATTTACTATCTTTTACCTAATACCATAATTTCATAACATATCGTTTCACGCAACTCAAACATTTTCTACAGAATAGTTGGGCGCATGAAATAATTTTAGTCGACAAAATGTAATTTTACTTTCGTAAAGGTGAATTTCTTGCGGTCGTCTATTCCTAGGAGGCACGAATTGACAAATAACATTCGAATAAAAAAGTTGAAGATAAAAAATTCCGCCATGTAACGAAAACAAGGACGTCTTTATAAAATTGTGTTTTGCTCGCGATGAGTGGGTGACGTTGACAAATGATACGTGCGCTGTTATTCACTGTCATATCGAAGAGATGGATTCTACTTTGTGTGGCTTGCGGCCTTGGAACATGACGCTAGCTGAAGTACTTGACGACAACTACCAAGAAAAAAGGTGTGAAGTTAAGGAAGCATTGTAACCAATTAAACTATCTACAAATAATGAAATGTTGCATCAGAAGAAAAAAACTGCTACCAAATATAAAGCAAATCATTAAACGATCAAAAAGGATATTTATATTACCTGTGGTATTACCAAATATCTTTGATGCATTTGCGGCCAGTGCAAAACCACAAGTAGAGGTACAAACCGCGGAAATACTAAATCGACTCCATACCGCGCGCAAACCGTTTCGTTCATTTAAAGCTCCAACCTCAACAATATGGAGCTCTGAAAGGAACCTAAAACTGCACTTGACATTTCTAATCATTTATTAAACGTATGTGAGTATTGCTATAGACTTGTGTGTGACGGCTACCCGTTTGATGAACATGGGGTATGAGAGGGTTACTTTTATGTCTGGTTTACATGTATTTAGTAGATAAGTAGGTAACTAAATTTTTACTTAATTTTAAGTTATTAACTTCATGAAGACAAAAAATTTAATGGGAAGTAGGAAGTTAAAGTCATTAAACTTGCTACTTCTAACTAAATTTTATTAGTTATCTACTTATCTACTTAATACGTGTAAACCAGACATTAAGCCTTTTTATTTTAAATTTACATTTATGCTTATCATATTAAAATTAGCTAAAATTATTATATAAATCTTGTAATTAGATTAGGATTATATAAATCTTGTGAGCGTGTGATTCTCACGGTCCAAAACGACTGGATCGATTCAGATGAAATTTTTGTGTGTGTGTTTCAAAGCACTTGAGAATAGTTTAGATTCACAAACCGGCAGGACAATGTCTGTTGGGTCCGCAAGCATATAAAACAAAGCTAAGCGTTTGCGTGTAAGTATGTATGTGACCGGTAATCTTCGAAGCTACCGAACTGATTACAAAAATTCTTTTACCATTAGAAAGCTACATTAACCAAAATATATGCTACAGTTTTTTTTTGTTTTAAAATAAATTAGTTAGTAAGCGTCCAATAAAGGAGGCACGGGGCAGCTCGTCTTAATTCATTCAATTCATTCATCATTCACTCATTCAATTCATTCTGATACCAAATGACTGCACCGATTTAGGTGATTTTTTTGTGTGTGTTCTGACTTTAAGGGGACTTGAGAATGGTTTAGATTGAGACAAAAGTCTGGCAGAACAACACCTGTCGGGCCCGCTAGTAATATATAAAAGTGTTTTTTTAGATCAACTTTCCTCTTTTTTTAAGTCGAATAAAGAACATTTTCATGGCAACCATCAAGCTTTGTAATACCTAAATATGGTTCCTTTTAAATTCACTTTTCATGGAATTCATTAGGTAGACGCAAAATATTTCGGGAGTTGACGGAGGTATACGAACGATATGAGGTACCTTTGATGGTGTCCTTTCAATTTACAGTAAGCCGATTGGTTTTCCCGATACCTGCGCCCTACGATAAAATAAAGTTCAAAAGGATATTCAAAACCCTTTCCGCTCCTATGCCGCGTGTTATACTTTTATTACTTTATTTTTTACATTAATATTTTTACGTAATATTATGTAGGGATTGTGATTTACCAAATTATAAGTAGGGATGAGTAGGAAATTGATATAAAGTAATTAAATAGTATTTTTTTATCCTGTCACCAAAGGGTTAGAGCCTGTTGCAGCCATTTCGTCATTGTGTAAAAGCTAAAAGTTTATTTTTGTATGTTATGTACAAAATGGAGGTAATGAAACTACTATAGAGTTTTAGCCGCAGATATCTTTAGAATTATACATATTGATCCAAGTACATACCGTAATTTTTATTTAAATTAAAATGAATTCGCAAATAAAGGAGTGATTGATTCATTCATCGCCAACACTCCATAAAAACGTATTAATTTTTGTAATGGGGACATTTTTTCGCAATCGAAATGAAAAAAATTGTTTGATCTGTACCGATTCCCTACCGAAGGCACTTTTGTAACTGGGGACTGACGGGAACCAATTGGTTCGGTAACCGTAATTTTAGATAATTTCACTCAGACCGTTGGCAATTTCGCCATTTAGTATTCAAGACGCGCTTCACATAATTTGAAGCCTTGATCATTCAAAAAGGTGGCATCGTTTTTCTTTAAGAATGGCCTTTCTTCCTTTTTTGTTTTCGTGAAACGAATCATCTGTTTCCAGTTTCACTCAGCTACGCATTTAGGTTCCAATTGCTACGTTAATAATAGTTTTTTAGTAATCTTTAATTACAATGTTAACACTTGACTTAAAAATAGTCTTTACTTGCCTTTTAGTAGCAAAGTCGTCAATATTTTTGCAATTTTAAAGCATATTGGGCCGTAAAATTCAGAGGCTTCATACTTTTACTGCTTTTATGGAACAATATTTTCTAGAAACCTTTTGTGAGTAGTTTTATAATGACGTAGTTGAAAATAGTTTTAATGTTAGTATTAAAAGTTGGCTGTATAATGCTTATACCACCTGAACCTGTACTGTGCTATGTAACATGCTAGCTTCAAAATATTAAACCCGATAGTTTTAACACTCTAGTAGCTTTTTACTAGAGTTTAAACTGCTATTAGAACTTAAACTAATGCTACTAAAACTTTAATGTGTACAAAGATAGAAATGACATCCCAAAGAAAATCTTGAAAACAGTGATAAACAAGAGAAATGATGAAATTAATAATTACTAGTTTTGTAGTAATTCCTCTAGGCATGTATTTGTCACTGAACGACTAGACTAACTATGGACGTTCCACACCGCGTCAGTTTGACCCCATGATAATACTCGAAGGACGTCTTGTGTTACGAGTGCCAGACAACGTATATATATTTCATACTACAAGTACATGTATTTAATATTTCTATTATATGATAAACTAGTCGTGCCCTCACTTATTTGCGCAAAAAATTGTATATTACGCGGGAACCATACATTTTTATATACATACATTTTCCTGGGATAAAAAGTATTCTATATGTTGCCCAGACAGTAGCTATTAGACAAAAAAAGATTTATTCAAGTCCGTCCAGCAGTTCCTGAGATTAGCTCTTACAAATAGACAAATAGACAACTTCTTTTTTTAGATCGTGTGTGTTCTATTACGGTTCCTTAGCCACCCCACATTGATAATTTTGTAAAAATATTAAATGTACAGACACTCAAATTTTACTGTTTCATTAGATTAGATTACGCATATTACATGGATTTCGAGTCAGCTTTTAGCAAATTTTATTTAAATCCGTTAAGTAGTTTTAGTGTGGTTAACGCACAAATATACGAAACAAACTTTCATATTTCTAATATTAATACTTATGTAAGATCTTGGCTTGCTAAGTCAAGATCTTACATAAATGTTTTTACTTATAATTTTACAACATAATCACATTTGCAAATTGTAAAAGACTAGACTTTAATTTCGATTCATATTCGATATAACCATTTCTGAAGTAATATTACAAAAAAGACAATAAACCGAGTGAACGGCAAAGTGCGAGGAATGTAATTAAAACAGAGCAATAAGCGCACATTTTACAGCTTCTGACCGCCACACCGCGCCAGGGCCGTTAAAGGTTATAATATGCTTTCAAATTTTACATTCGCCGAGTGCTAAAATGAAAAAAAAAAACATAAATGCTCCTTAATTTCGAGTTTCTCGCCCGGAACAAAAGCGACCGGCCCGACGTTACGTTTGGTAAAATATAACGGTTGAATATTGACTCTGAACAGAATATATTGTTTTGGCCGGGGCCATTTTAAGTAATTTATGTTGCGCGATTTACTTCGAAATCTTTATTTAAAGGAATGCTGATAAAAATCTACAACTGCGTTTAGTGACGTGTTGGAATTTTCAAAGGAATAGAAACTAGAAACAATGATAAAATTTGGCTTTTAAATTACAGATGTTTGATGAATTTAGTATCTTATATATAGTTTTAATATTCTGCATATAAAATAATCCGTTGTCATTAATATTAGGTTTCGATACTGAGATTCGTAATCTTTCAGTGATGCCGATTTCGGCCTCCGTTTTTATTTCACGTCTTCTAAATTTTACAAGATTTTTTTTAATATGGCCGCTTGTTGACCAACACAGTCAACCGAGAACAAGATTACTTCGGCTGGATAAAATGCTACTTTATGACATAGAATACAGGTTTAATTTTTCTTTACACCTTTAATTACGGCGACGACTTTGACGATACAGAAATGTCGCTAGAAAATGAAACTTATAGCCTAGATCATCTCTATTTAAGTTTTAGCCCAAAATCATTTCAATTCCGTATTAATCCCTCCCAATATATCATACGATCCGTTATGTTAGCAAAAAGCTTACTGGGTATATAATTATTCAAAACTCATTATAATTTCTAAATATAATAAACAATAACATTCATCTATTTTATTAGGTTGTTATTAAGCACATAATATTATACATGTATACGGTTGAATTGAAAAACCTCTTCCTTTTTGGAAGTCGGTTAAAAAAGCCTTGCCCTCCTCGCCTCGCAAATTGTCTCGCGTTTTTTTCTTAGGAAAAGCTCCTATTTGTTAAGCTCCGTGACCTGTCACTTCAGTCCACCCGTTACTATACTACGTCTGCCGGAAAACACACGAAATGTAATGAATAGGAACAGTGCTTCGCGACAAAAACCGATTTTCAAATCTTTTTGACAATTTTACAAATCGAATTTCAAAAATATTATGTGTCTCTTTCAGTAGCTGTGTGTTACGTGTTCAAAAGATTCATTGAATTTAAAATGAAAAAAAAAGAAAAAATTAATGTCTCAATTAGTTTCAAAACTATTAAAAAACAGAATAAGGCGAATTTATTAAAACAGTTATTAGTGAGATTTTGCTGGTAAATTCTAGTTTATGTTAAATAGACTTTAAAGAAGCGCAAACTCGGCGAATTTTAAATTAAATTTAAATACTTTGTGAGATTTGTCCTATAATTCGTTACTTCAGTTTTAATGATATATTTTACGGGAATATACGTTAAATGATTTTAAACATGTAAGTTTCAGAACATAGCTTTTTCGTTTTATTATTAGGCACTCCGTACTAAAACATGTACATTTACTGTCATTGAGGACTTAAATTAATTTAAGACATGAGATAAAATAGTCTGCAACAAAGGAAAACATATTTTTTTATTATATATAATATTTTGCTATAGGTAATACGTGAAACGAAAACCAACGATTTTTCTTGGGTTAAGACATTGATTAATGAGTCGAATGCATTGTTTCTGGCCCAATTTGAAAGGAACAGAGTACATTTTTTTTTAAATATTTTACTTTTCTATACAAAAGCTTCGCTTATATTATTTAAATTTAATACTTTATTACTATGATCATACTCATGTTTTTATTTTTCGCTACATAATATGATTACGCATTTGTCGCTTTATATTGCGTGAGCAAATGAAAAATCTTTTTTGTGTAATTTTTGTGTGCATGTGTTTGTTATTGAACTCCTTCGAAACACTGGATCGACTCTGATTAATTTTTTGTAGGTATGCAAGGGGATTTGAGAATGATTAAGATTCACAAACCGAGACCGGCAGGACAACGCCTGTCTGGTCCGTGTTGCATGTAAGAATATAACATTGTTACACATATATACAAATTATAAAATATACGAGTTTAGTTCTAATCTTTTACGTAAGCTGAGATTTAACATATTTAAGGTAAGGGGAGTAGTGAAGTAGGTGTTAATACAATGTGCAGACAAAATTCCGTATAAGCTGGGGCAGACTGCAAATGCAAATGAGTTGCGGGCTACGGGGCCACATCGAGCAGGGCAAACGTTTGCAGAGCTCGAGCTACTTGCGGCGGCTAATCTCTTATCATAATAGCGAAGACATTTGCTTTTGCAGTAATGCGTTTTTGTTTTAACATACGTGCTCTCGGCATTGTTCTTAATAAGTGGAAAGTTGTGCGAGTAGTAACCGTTTACTTTGCTGGTTTCATCGAGAATTTTTTCGAGCGCTTTCATTACATTAATTTAGTTTATACGCTTTAATTACACTGGTCAACAAAAAAACAGTTTTCGTGTGTAACATGAAAACTTTTGTTTAATTATGTTTCGAACAAGGATAAGGATAATAGAAATGAAATCAAATCCAAAGTTCCAAATGTAATCAAAGTAAATATAGTTTTCATATGAGGGTAGGTAGGTAATTCAAAATTAGTAAGCACCTTTCTTGTTACAAATTTTTGTTGACCAGTGTTATTTTTTGTTTTTTTATCGTTACAAAACGATGTAAATAATATAATCACTATTCAGGATACAAATAAAATGGAGGCAGTTTTTGTAAGCCACAAGATTTATACACAATAAGTTTTCGTGAAATAACAAGAAACAAGTCAAAATGAGGTTTAATCAGACCCGTATCTCTTTGTTGAGCAATTCAATGCCTTTCTACATGAATAATGAATTAAAAATGAGCAGACATCCCACATTTACATAAAATTTACCTTTTATTGTATACTGGAACACAAAATGTCACAGAAACATCACCTTACACCCAATCCATTTTCCAGTCAAAGGATGAGAGAAAATTTTTCTGGTCGAACAAAATTTTTCCATTGCCTCATTTCCCAAAGGGGCAGCGATAACGATTTTACTTGTGCCTTTTACCTACGTTTTCAATTATTCATGTATAAATTCCTGTTCCCTCCCTTCTGGTTGAAGCAAAGAATTTTTTTAACTAACCTAACCATATTATTTTTGTCAACTACATTAAAAGTTATATTTTAGTACATTGATTGCGTATTGATTTTTAAATGGTATTTTAGTATGTTAGATTTAAGGGCTGGTTTCTTTATAGGAAAAATTTGACCATAAAGGACAAAAGTATCGCATAGAGTTTACTCTTGACGCGCGAGACTCGTGTAGTCTTCATAGTTATAGACGATAGAACAATAGAACAGTTAGCGTAAAAGCAAATCTACTTTCTAGTACGTCACTGAATCCACATCTGGCGTTAATTAAAGGAACAATGCAGCATCTGATAAGTCTTAAGTATTGTCAAATAGCGTGGCTGCGCTGCGACCGAACTTTCTTATCGCGAGCTGTTTGTGTAAGTTACTCCTACTTACCCTAGTTCAGCAGTTAACTAACGCTGTAATTCAACTACTTCGCGCATAAAAGCGACGATTATTAGCAAATTAATTTCCAGTTCACAAAAAGGACGATGTTGTTATTTTCTCCGTACACAACGTTTTATAATAGTTAGAATGGCTTGTTAATTTTTACTTGCATTATAAGAAATTCACAATGCTATTAAGAAGACATAAGTGGAACGGGTAACTAAAATATTGAAAACTGCCGGGGTTTCGCATAAAGGACCGGAAAAATGGTTTCAAATTAAAATAATGTATATTTGATGTATAGCTAGATAGACAAGCTAGATAACGAAATCGCAAAATTACAAGATTTATGAAAATCTTATGGGATAAATGAGAATTTATAGGAATGTTGTAAAATTATATTTTTCAACTTCATTCGCTTACATTCGCTCAATTGCCATTTTTAAAGTAATTAGACCTACTTAAAAGTCATGTTACTAGTTAGAACAACTATCGTCTACATGTGTAACGTTCGATAACATCGTAGAAGTAATAAGTGGGACGTTATTCCATTAATGTTTTTGAGATAGTCGTTACCCCGAGTAGAACGGTCGGGAAGGCGCAGTTGCCTCCGAGTGTTCGTATGAAGTTAATTGGATTTTTCCGTTTGCCGCGATGTGTACGTGTGCTGTGTGCATAACAAGTGTCTTAATAGTGTTCTGAGCTGTGTCCGGGCACCGTAGCGTCTTGCGTCACGTTACGTATTATGTAATGTTATATTATTTCCGATGTGCAATTCGGATTCTTTTTTTAATAAATATTATGAAAAAAAAAATCTAAAACTGTGTAAATTTGGGTGAGGTTGTAAATTCGTAACTTTGTAAGACTCTTAGTAGTGTGTACAATTTAATGTTTAAAAGATACGTATCTAACCCTCTAATGGAATTGCTCCACTACCATTACTTAGCGTGGTTTATATGAGAGTTCTGGCTGAAGTATTCCGGCTGCGTACGAATTATCGACAGGGATATTTGGAGGGCGCCGTCAACCGCCACACATCCGTCTCACCCACGTCACACAAATAGCTGGCTTTGTACACACACCAAATTATAATATCGTAACTAATATCGCGAATGGGAATGTATGTTTGCTTGAAATGTTTAAATTAAAATGTTGGGATATAGCAAATACTATATTGTAATGAATAAATACTGTATTAATTTCTGTTTTCATTTACTGTTCTATTAAAAATTTACTAAAAATTAAACTTAATGCTCAGTTTTCATAATAATTTTTCAGTCCTTACTCTAGCTGGCCTAAGATGTATCGTCGACATATGTCACTTTTTTCTCACACTCGAGCGTGAGTATTTTGTCGATATTAACATATATCTTTTTTTAATTAAAAGATGGATACTAGTGATTAGGTTACTCGTAATGTCCCTTATCCTTTTCCTTTGAATTTTCCTCGCCTCCCGCTCTTCATAAGCCCCCAAAAAATTATTAAAATAAGGGACAGACATCGCAGGCGTGTTTCTTTACCTTAGAAAACCGTAAACGACAAAACACAGATTTAAACTATTTAATACGTGACGAATACAAAATTAAATATTTATCTGGCGAAAAGCTATTTCATCATATATCAAAATCTTGACAAAACTCGATTTGATTGTGTTGTCATGTCAGGGTTCGTAGACAAAAATAGCACATATTAAAAAAAACAATTATCTGTAATTTTGATGACAGATACGATAAAAAAGTATGTCATGTAAGGATCAATAGAGATGAAGAGATAAACCGGAAAACGTCTAGAAAACGTGTAGACAAAACTTTGTCGACGATACATGTTAGGCCTACTGGTTATAAATTACTCAAAATCCCATCATCGAGATTTCTACGAGTTCTAATATATGACACATAATATAAAGGCGCGATTTCTTTTCATACGTCAGAAATTACTTCACCTTTATCTTATCTATACATATAATAAAACTGTAGAAATGAAAACTGTACATTAAAATATTCAAAAAATAATAAGCGGGTGGTCTTTCTACGTTCATATAGAAGCCAAAAATGTAGTTAGCTTTTTTGTCTCTCTGTCTGTCTATATGTTTGTTCCAGCATCACGCGATGAAAACTACTGATCCGATTTGAATGCGGTTTTCACAATTGTATTTGTCTTCTTCCAACTTAACATCTGGTGTATACAACTTTTCCGCCCACCCCTCTAAGGGGACAAAAAAGGGGGTAAGAGTTTGTATGAAAGTTCTTCTTTAACGTTTTTTAAAATAGTTTTAAGACATAATATTGTTTTTTTCCATCTTTTTGGTAAAAGGCGGACCCGTGCGAGTTTCTTACGCCGGTTTTTCTCGCCGGATTAGTTCCCGAACCGATGGTAGGCACTGTAGTCTCGACGTTCAGAAAGTGTACTTTAAGTACTGATTTTGAATAAAAAAGATTTTGATTTGTATATATAGATATATTATACTTGTATCTGAACCAATATACGAAGACAATATAATATACGAAGTTTATCGTATAATCGGGGAAATTGAAAGAGAGCCTACATCATTTAGTCGAAATATGTAATTTGTCGCGTTATGTCAAACCCAGCCGACAGACGACCTATATGGACAGTGACATATTCTGACTGTCTGTCAGTTGTAACTCATATATAGCGTTTAGCGTAAACCGTTTTTTCTTTTATGATATTAACATTGTAATTGTTTGTTTGGATATTTGCTTCAATCGCACCCAAACTCTAAACGGATTTCATGAAATTTTATATACTAACATAGGATATAAGCTGGCTTTTATTAGATTATAGGTATATTTATTTCAATTAAATACTCCCATAAGATAATTCTGCTAAACAAAGTTTGACGTTTCGTGATTGGTCAGCTGTATCCTAGGAATTTTAATTGTTTTAAGCCAATATATAATCATTTAATTTCTATTTTGTGTTTTTCTTATAAGTTGTGTTTGTGTAAAAAGTTAAAACAATGGTGCGAAGTAGTATATTTGCATGTGATAGCGATAGCAGAAGAAAAATTGACGAAATTTCTTTTCATACGTAAGTTAGAGAAAATTTCAATGTGATCGGCGCCCTCTATCACAATTTTTCTAAATAAATTTTCGTAGTTTATTTATATTATGTTTAAAGAACATATATTTATCTAATGTTAACATTGTGAAATTTATTGATATAAGGTTATTTCATGGTTATTTCAACATAATATGAAACTAAAATAATATTTTAGTTTTCTAATGACCCCGAAATCCGAAAATTATGGGTTACTGCAACAAACAGGACAAATTGGAACCCAACACCGAATTCAAGAATATGCAAGTACGCCATACGCCAATCATTTCAATGCTGGGATAGAGTTTAGTGATTCAACGCTTTTATGAGCTGCTAAATAGGAAAATATTGCAACTATCTAAACGCCCAACGAAGTGGGCCACGGGACAGCTAGTAATGAATAAATAATAAAAAAGATTATAGTGAAAAATAAACGAACTAGAATTTGCCTGCTTTATCAACAATGAGTAGAGACTAAAGGTTCAGTCCTAGATAAAATACTTGCCGGGATCGAGGCAGCTCATTTGCAATTACTCTGTGTGACGGACGGCAGCTTCAGCTGATTACGCCAAATGAGATCTCACTAATTTTCCGGTAGAATTCGTTGGTTCTACTAACTTAAGAGTATATTTGCAATGTAATTGTATTAGAACTTCGAAAATTACGTCGATACGGCATACGTTTTAAATATTTTCATTTATATTTTCATTCTAATATCGCAAAAGCAAAATGTTGTATATCTCTCTATCTATTTATCTATCTGTCTGTTACCTATTGTAGCCCAAAATGTTGAGCTGAAAATTTTTCAAAAATTTGAGCCCGCCAAAGAACAGACTACTGCAAGTCAAACAAAATTATTGAAGAATTCATTTACAGAATGTTATAATAACTTATCGAGATAACACAAAATAATATATATCTTAAGCCCATTGATTTTATCAACAAAAACATAGACATTACTACTTGGAACATTCATTACAATCACAACTAGCGGTAATTGAGGTCGAAGGTCGCCACTCGTTAGCGCGTTAGAGACAAAGCTGAGAATATGTGGACGGCCCCTCATATGTCTTTATAATTGACCGGGTGACGATTAAGTCGGCCTGCTGGGCTGTAGAGTACAGAACTATTGCAGTCAATTGCCCATTAAACACCCTCAATAGTTATCAAAAGATCCACATAATATACAGGCGTTATAGCTACATGTTTCGTATAAAATGACATGGCAGGTATGGATAAAGGCCGGTTTACACTTGATTTAATTAAGTTGCCAGTTAACTTGCGCGATCGGCTAGTTTAGTTATTTTTGACGTTTGAACGGTAAAATCGAGTTAAGTTGTAAGTTGTTAATTAAGTTAGCTTAAATAGCGATCCTTTTTTTGGTAAGTTAAGTGCGAAGTGCTATCCCTTTCGCGTCTCCCGCAACCTGCTAACTTAACGCACCAGCGTGTAGACGTCTGAGTTTAGTACAGTTCATATTACAATATTTAATTTATCAAAAAATTTAATACAATAAGTATATTATTTAATACAATAGGTAGTTATAGGTTTAGTTGAGTAAAATATTAAATTTGATTAGTTTGTAGGCAGTAATTGAGCAATTTTTGGAGACTTATCTTGTTATCGAACCAGCAACTTATGATTACTTTACTCGTCTACGTTTGAACGTCACTTAATACTTACCACTTAATTTTTAGCTGACCGTTTTGTTAACTCACTACTGTACTTAATTAAGTGTAAACTCGGCCTAACACAATGCATAATTTATTGCTCACATAACATTTAATACACAATTTAGATTTTACTAATGAAAGAATTAGCGTCTAAAACTGTATAATGAAATCCTGCACTTTTATAAAATTTGTATTAATAAATGAAAAATTTTATTGTTTTGACATCATGTTTTCTTTTTTCAAGTTGGCTTTATGAGTTCAAAACTTTATAATATTTTTGTATAGTACAGGCGTAAAGTAGTACCGACATTTGCTCCGGTCCCGAAACTTCTAACCTAATTCAACACAAAGCTGAAGCCTTCGGGCATGAATTTTTTATTACATCGACCAACATTCAGGTACATTATACCTAACGCCTCGAGGTGTCACAAAATTTTATTACTTTCACTCAAACAATCACGGAAAGTGCGATGAATGCTGAGGAGTAAAATTTTAATCCCAAGCATTAATTTTTATAATCTAGAGTTTCCTAGCACCGTCGAAATTATGGTATAGGTCCAGAGGGAGTACCTGAGAAAAGTGTAAGCTATACAAAAAACTTTTTATTCGAGAAAATATATTATAATGCTACGTATTGCTATTTGCTGAGATTGTATTAATAAAAATATTCTGATGTAGGAGTTAGTTGAAATTGTTATTAATTTCTGTTTTCGAGGGTAAATTAGTTACAAAAATTATATTATTTACAATATGATCATTTGTGATATTAACGGTTGTAACTTTATCGTCGCTATTACATTATTCGACGTGAAACGCTTGAATATTTTAAATTTCACGTGTCAATAAATATTATCGCGCAGTCGCAGGTAAACGAGTTAATGGCGCGTTACGAATTTTATATCGGAATTTGTTTAATCGGATGCAAATTATTGATCACGGAAGTGGAGTTGCGTGGGGTCACGTCATGACACGTGGGCTGTCACAGACTCTCCCGGTCTGTCACGTCAATTACCGGCCTCTTGATCCCCTCAGATATGCGTGTTAGCCTTTCCAATTTCAACATGTATCTGTTTGAAGTAATACATTTTGTTTGGTCCCGTAACACAGAATAAATAATAGTACTAGTACCCGTAATTTCATTATATACCCAAACATGTTTCACCTGCGAACTCTTGATATAGGAACTCAGGTCGCGGTCTACAAAATAAACAAAAATGTTTATGGCTGATATTAAATTGTGGCCCTATCCAGTAAACAGCCCAATTCCTATCAATCCAACGTTTGGATCTCTTTGACGTCTTTATGCGGATAGTTCGTTTATATCGGTTGAGTAAGGTTTTTATGGGAATTATTGTGATATAGTGGCGGAGTGTTCAGTGACTGCGGCTACATATTCTGGCAGTTTAGGCTCAGACTTATCGGGACTTTCCGGTCATTTGAGCGCGCAGAATGATATACGTCACTATAATTTATACTTTATGGCTCTGTTTATATTTACTCCGAGGTGAATATGAAATAGTGTATTTCTCTTTAGTATATTATTTAGTACATTACAGTGAGGCTACGCTGCTCTGACACGTTGCGTTGTCGAAACAGAAAATAACGTACGTATTTTTATTTTGCTAATTTAGCTGCGTTGAGCCACACGTCGACTACTGACAAAATGATAAAAGGTGGTAAATCTAATGAAATATCTAATTTTTAACCTGATTGCGCCAGAATGAGGGTCATATTTTCGAGAGTATGTATAATTGTATGGCACGCTGTGCCATACAACGGCTTGATATATTTAAGCGTAATAGGTGTGGTTAGATTAGTATTTACTGTGAAAGTAATAAAAAAATCAAAATATAAAAAAAAACAAAATGGCGTATTTTTGGCACCAAATTAGAATATTTTTAAATTGCAGTAGTTTTTTTTTTCGACACTTATCTTGTTTTTCGATTAATTTAATGCGTCCCTGTTAACAAAATACGTCGTCTGACGCCTCATCGTCGCGCTGCAAAGCAACAGGGGAATGTGGCTTCACTCTACGTAAATATACAGCTAAATCAACGCATGGTTCAGTGTTGCATTTGCACATACATAACAGTTTACCCGTCATTAAAACTTTAAACTACGTGCTCGTATCAAATTTGTTTTTAATGCAGGAAATGTAATCGGTAGCGTAGATCCTGCAGGTTACCAACTTTGAACAGATTGAAGATTAAATCCACAGCTACGATGAGTTATTTACTCATTTTGTCCAAAGCGGGAATGAAAATATTAATATAAAGTAGCGGCACATTCAATGAAAGAGATCTGGATTCTGGATTGGCAGCCAGCGACTCCGTCAAGCCTTTTATCAGTGACTGCCAGTGCTTTAAGTGAATATTATTATGATGTTATTTAATTCAAATTTATTGCTTTTCAATTAATACATTTTGTAACTATATTTCTACTAAACTATGATCTAGAATAGGTTACAATAACTATCGAAAAAGCACAGCTTTATGAGGGCTTGCGAGATTTTTTTAAACGCCGTGACATCGTTTTCCAAAGTATTCTGTGACTGTATCAAGTTTTTTTTTAATACTGGATACATGATATGATACTCAATTCACTTAGTTCATCTTTACAGTTGCACATCTTTACTCATAGATGGCGTTGGTAGTACAATATTAAATTTTCATTATTGCTAATTTATTTTTTAACATACCTAGACATACACAAATCAATATGCCAAAGCCCAAGTTTTTTCATAAAGTGTACCACAAACATGTATGGGGAGTTGGATATAGAGGATAATAACAATAAATATATATGATGTAAAACTTAATAGCCAATTATTTTAATAACATAATAAAATGTAACTTCAAGAAACGAACCATTACACAGGCGAATATAATAAAACATTATTATATTGTCTGCTAAAATAAAAATCTTTATTCAGTCTACGAATAAAATGTACGTAATAAAAAAACGAGAGCAACCTTTCAACGATAAATATAGCAAATCTACTATAAACATAACAATAGAGAAATCATCTATTCAGGAGCGTTTTTCCAGTAATAGCTATATAAGTAGTATTGTGAGCGTAACGCCGCCATCACACGCACGGACCGTTAGAGCGTACACGCCTTTAGATCTGAAAATGTTTGTTTCAATTTTTCACTGTGAAAATCAATAATTTGTATGTATGTCATTAACAGTAAATTAGGATTGTATGAAATGATGTTATTCAGGAGCATCGAAAAGGATGAGAAGGCCTAAGAAACAATCAAAACTAAAAATGGATAATATCAGGTAAAGTATATACTTTACCTTATATTATCCATTTTTAAATTAGATAATATTATCTAATTAAAAAATGACTACAGAATATAAAAATCAAAACACTGACTTTTGGCAATCCTGTCTAATATTATAAATGTAATAATGTGTTAACAATGTTAACATAGGCCAAATTTGGTCTTGGAAAAACAGATTTTCTCAAAATATTCGTATTCAAAGAGTGAAGCCGCAAGCAAATACTGGGAGTTAATATTTTTAATTTTCTTTTTTTCTTTCACCTTGTACCTAGTTTTTGTTTTTTTAATGATAGATAAAAAATATTTCGGCTGGCAGGTTCGTGTGGATGCGGCTTAACTGCGTTCTCTACACAACAATGCGGGGAATAAATCTTTAATAGCAGACTTTTCACCGGAGCTTTTAAATTGTCACCACGTTCATACTTTATAATTTAACCCATTAGTCGTCATTTGCGTAGACTGCCACCACTGCCACGTTCAGAATATTTCATTGTTTCAATTTAACGCTATGAACATTTTATACGTTTCATATTAAACGCTGTTTGTGATTTCTATTGTTTTTAATGTTTTTCAACGGTTTTTACGTCACGTAGCTTAGAAAAACGTATTGTTTGCTATATTGTTGTAGTTTAACGTGTTATTATTGTTATATTATTATTATTAACGATCCTCAACTTTCCAAGCTTTTCCTCTCATCACCTTAGATATAGAATAGATTACTTTGTTGCGCAAAATTTTGTATATAATTTTCTCAGGATAAAAAGTATCCTATTTCTTGCGCAGACCAAATAGGTATAAAACAAAAAAGATTTATTTAAATCTGTCTTGTAGTTCCTGAGATTAGCGCGTACAAACAGACTTTTTTGTCGATATATTCCTGTTCTTTAGCACTTCTACATTGATTATCTTGTAAAAATATTGTATGTACAGACACTCCAATTTTACTGCTTTATTATATGTATAGAAGATGTAATATTAAAATTATATATTTTTTATAGTCTCTAAAAAAATTTAATTCTTTATAGACATTTTCACCCTCGGAAGTTTTTTATTCATGAATCTTCGTCCCTCAATTACGTTTGTAAAATCAATCGGATGAAATTGGAACAGACTACAAAGGAGTAATACACTCTGATATGCTTTTATCGAATAGATATTGTAGGTAATATCAAGTTTTGCACAGAGTATGGGCACAGCATATTGTTATAAGTGATTTCGCGTTAGCACTTTATAACTAAGGTGTAAGGTTATTTCGGTTTTCCATTTTAAATTTTGCTGACTCCAAAAGGAGAATAGGCTCTTTTGCTTTAAGTATTTAATATTATATTATATTTTGTTATATGAGTTATAGGTACAAAACCAAACAATTACTAAAACCGTTAACGAAATAAAGCACCCACGCCCAGCAGGCGCTTAACAAATCTCATTGTTACTCCAATTGAATTTAGAGTTAATTTTTCCGTATAAATTTGAGATCGACTCAAGTTTGGTGCAATTAAAACTTGCACGGTTAAACAGACGTAGGAAAATACGAGAAAATTGAGATAGAATTAATTTCTGACTAGTGTCTTGGCCGAGTTTCCCGCCCGCCCAGACGTAAATTACTCCGGATAGATAAAACTTCATTTTTATGGGAATGGTAAAAGCCGCCCCGAAATTTCCGAGTTGATTTTATCCCGCTCAGTTGTTTTGTGAAGCATGCTCAAAAATTGTGAATTTGATATTATATTTTGATGTATGTGATATATAGGTTATGTAAATACATATGATATTCATTCATTTTTTTTAATTTGGCGTTTTTGTCATAGCAATCACAATTGAAATTATGCCACAAAATACTGTGGCTATATCATATTATACAATATAACTCGTATTATTTATGTTCGATAATATGTTTGAATATAATATATAACATAGTTAAATTATAGAATTTCTGCTCTATAATTTGACTATGTTTAAGGACGAATTAACAGTAATGTGCACGAGTCGTGTCCCTCACTTTATTGCAACTAGCGAGTGAAATTGGGCGTGAAAGTTAACGCCATTGTAATTAACCACTAGGTAAAGTAACGTAATTGACAGATAAAAAGTTTATCAAAGTGTCCTTCCTACTACTTCCACTTATTATTTAGGTATAAACATTATATATTTAAACAATGTTTAACTAATCAAGGTTAGCCGTCTTTTTCTGGAGTATTGAAAACGTCACACGACAGAAAGGGACAGCCAACCTTGATTGGGTTAAGACTATTTAAATATATATCTTATGAATAAGGGGGTAAAATACGGTTTAAAAATGAATTACTTATAAATAATTTTGCTTTAGTTTCCGTTTAAAAAACAGTATAGAGTTCAGTCTTATAAAACCTAGCATTTACTCGCGGCTTCATTCGCGTTAAGGAGTATTTTTATACAAACTTGCATCCCCTATTTAATGCCCGATTTAATATTATTTAGATATAGATTTTTTAAGATTAAGGCATGTGCCTATTATATTTATCATGGATTGTAACCATGGTATCTGCAGGCAAGCGCTTCTTTTATAATATCTGATCTATATTTTGTTTAAGTAATACTACCAATATGCAAAAAATCTCCCGCTTAGAGGTCGTTTGAAAATTTATTAATTAAAAGTCTAATTCGCCACAGTAACTGTAAAGTAAAATAACCTAAAATTTTACAAACGAATATTTTATACAAGCTTTTTCGTGGAAGACAGGGATAATTTGAATATTTTTTCTGAAGTTTAATAAATTTTGTAGCGCTTGTTACTCTGGGACTAATATTACTTAAACGAAACTCGTCCTCCGCGCTTCTTTCAACTGAACATTTCTTTTTAGAACTTGTTCACTGAACATCACATTAAGCTATCCAAATAATTCAGCTACATTTTTAATTTAGATAATTATTAGGGAAGAGTCTGGAGTTTTTGCTACATTACAACTCAACGGGATCGTTATATACATTAATTTTATTACCCTGCTTTGTGGCACTGAAATTTTGCTTCTAATTAATTAATTGTTATAAAATTGAGTGAATAAAATTATAGACGATTTTAATGACAAAGTTGAGCGGAACAAGGATTGCGACCACGGAGGTTTCGACATAGATTAATGATGAATTGTATAAATTGTAAAATATTTAAAAAAACATAACATTTGTGTCTTGTAATTTTTAATATATAATAATAAAAGTTTTAAAATTTGCTTTGCAAGTAATTTAATAGTAAGTAGGTCTGTCGTGAAATAACCAACGAGCTAAAGAAAACTAGCGTGTAAAACACAACTAACGGAGAAGGTTAAGGAACAAAAATATAACACTGAACAATATAAAATGTACATTTTTATTGTAAGTACTAAAAATTTCATCAACATTACAGAAGTTTAACAATAAACACCGGAATAAAAGAATCTAATAAGATTAAGTAAAAACCACCAATTGTTAGGCTATATTTAGTTTAGAATTTGTTCAAAAGGAATCTGGTGAGAACAAACATCACGAACAAAAGGAAAATTTACTTCTGACTTTAATTTGGAAGTTTCACGCGCTAAGAGATCCAAGCGAGCCCGTAACGGATTAGGCGGGAATCCAAAATGGAATAATAAGGACTATGTTCGAATTACTTAGATCATGCGGCTTCAGGAGGCAGGTCGAGCTTAAGCTAGACATGTTCGAACCGCAACATAAATTTTGTGGAGCGAGGCCGTATTACCGTGCGGGCGGCGTACACTACACCCTGTTCGCAGTCATTAAACCCCTGACATGACCTCATACTGACGACATAAGGATCACACTCGTAGAAAATCCGAGGTAAAATGTCTCCGAACGGCCCGTACGTGCGCGGATACGTCCTCGGCCGCTGACATTGATGTATTTGACTCGGAAATCTTCTAATGCCGCGTTGTGTTCAGTACATCGGAGACGTTTGTGTAATTCACGCCGTATTAGCAGATATCGTGTTTGTCAGCGGAAGCGACGAGATAGCTCCCGATAAACAACTAGGCGACATCACATTTATAATATAGAAATCGCCGTATCTAGTATATAGCAATTATTGATTTTGTATTTATCATAGTTTTTATCTAAAAAGTACATTAAAATTCTGACTATAAAATACATTCAATCATAACCCACATTTTATCACAATAAAATATTGCGTCTCCAGTTATATATTTGCATTTGGCCCTCACAAATGTTTGTAATTATTTTTGATGAAGTTTTTTTTTAAATTATTCCTAACGAATTTTAACCCACGTAGACATCAGTATCACACAGCTTATAGATACTGTGCATATTCAATAGATGACCGAAAATAATATACTGTAAAAGAAAATACGATGAGTTTTAAATTACAATACCACCTTATCTAATTTTTAAAATTTTTTCTGTTTATCAAGACACTCGTATAAAGCCAGAACAACATAATATGCTACAAATGTGCAAAGAAATCGTAGATGGTAATTACGTGACAGCCTTCACGCGGCGCGTCGTCAAGTGGGCTCGATGTAAATTAGATCCTTATAATGAGGACGCTAATCCCCGCCCTTCGGTACCCGCAGACAACACTTACTGAATACATAACTATACTTACATGCATACATCAATACTTTATGTAATACTTTATATGGTCCATAAACCGAAGTAAAATGTTTTATTTTATTTTATTTATATTTATTTACATTACTCGAAATTGTCCGTATCCCTTGTCCTTTCCCGGGACCTAAAGAATCTCCGTGCCATTTTTATTGGTTCAGTGGTTTGCGCGTAACGAAGTAATAGACAGACATACACATTTTCGAATTTATAACACTAGTATGGAAGTATGAATAGTATGGATTATCTGTACATATAATAAAGCAGTAAAATTGGAGTGTCTGTACATTTAATATTTTTACAAAATAATAATTAATGTGGGGGTGCTAAGGAACAGTATAGTATAGCAGTATATAATAGACTGCATATGGACAAAAAAAGTTGTCTGTTTATCTGTTTGTACGCGCTAATCTCAGGAACCACTGGACTAATTTGAATAAATCTTTTTTTTGTTTAATAGCTATTAGGCCTGGAAAACATATAGGATACTTTTTATCCCGGGAAAATGTATGATTCCCGCGTGACATACAAATTTTCGCGCAACGAAGTTGCGGGCAGTTAAGTATGTATGTGTGTAGACACACGCGGATTTCTCTGCTGCTTGGATACATGACTGTTATCATGTCGGGGTAGTTTTTTTCACCTTTAAGTACTTGTTCATGCAATAGATACTACAATTTCTGCGATAAAAACAATATCATATTAACAAAGTAGGGACAAAAACCATGTTTAAATGTAAAGTATTTTACAAGTAAAAAGGTTAAATAAATTAAAAAACACTAAAAATTATGCGACTGAAGATTTTAATATTTAAGACAAGTTACATAGAAGTTTGAATGTTAAAAATGAAATCTTCGCAAAATTCTACTCAACTAATTAAACTGCTAACTCCAAGAATTTACTGATACTGCTCTTTAGGCATAACAATTGGGCAAGTATCAAGATAAAATATTTAATTACTAACATTCAATATTATGTAAAACTACTGACCGATTTTGATGAAATATCAAATAACCATATAGAATTCAAATGAGGTAAATTTTCATCATAAGAAAATCTGTGGTCCTCGCCGAATCTTTCCACGCCTAACAAGTTGTCGGCAAACCAACAGAACTCTTATTCAGCGTATAAAATCCAGCACCCGAGTTACCTGGCTAATGAGGCTGAAGAGTTTAATGAGTATAAAGCGATCTGGGTATCAAACGGGCGGCAACGCTATAAAGCAACAATCGGTGTCTGTTTCAGAACAAATTGTACATTCAGTGGCGTACTAATGAGCTCAAGGGGCGAGGTGCGGGGGCGGCCCCGGGGCGGTAGGGAGGGGCAGCCTCCAAGAACCATATTTTATGTTTAATTGACGCGCAGCTGTCACGTAATGAGACGTTCTGTTTTTTCACGGTGTATAATTTCACGGGCGCCGTAGTGAAAAAATAATAATTAAAGTATATTTCACGTGACGTGCGTGACGACTTGATTTGTACAAAATATTATATTTGTATGTTAAAAGATTAAATCTAAGTTAAGGGTATGTTACAAGTGATACTTACATAATACTTTATATAAGGTTTCGGGTCACAATGTTAGTAACCTTTCTCATTTGCCAAATTTTATAAGCTCAATTAGTATATCTGAAAATTGATAACTATCTCTTATTCATACCTTCAAGTGGGCACGGGACAGCTGGTATTATATAATAATAAAAATATAAAACTTTATTAAAGAAGATACTTTATCGTAACCTAAAAAATATCATAAAGGAAACTATTAAGAGATCAAAGTTACTAAGTCAATTACAAAGACACAATGAACAAATATTACTTCGATACTAAATATTAAAGTAACTTTTCACAGAACTAGAAATAGGAATGTATTTTACTTCTCCAGGAGTAATAAATTGAAAAACTTCGACAGTTATAACTTTACTTTTACCTGATACATTTATTTTCTCAAGAATAAAATAAAGATAAAACTCAATTAGTATGTTGATCGTGTTTTGTAAATAAAAATAGTCAACTATATTCTTAAATTTGAACACGTAATAAATCTGGATATTTAATAAATTTTATCAGCGTTATGCCCATCTACATTTTAACTTTAATTACAAAACGTTTGTACTATAACTATATATAGTTTCAAAATTAAATTAATTTATTTTTTACAGAATATGTATTTCATTTTCATGCCTTGATTTAGATACTAGGGTTGCTTGTTTTATTAATGGAATAACAAGGCCTAAAAGATATGTAGATATTTTGTATTTAAGGTCTAAATGTAATGAAGTAATGAATTCAAAATTTTGTGTGTTTTATTATATTTTTACTGACGGTTCTAAGGGAAGGGAAGGTTTTGGTGCAGCAGTATTTGATCCTCAGGCTAGTGTTATAATTAAATTAAAATTAGGCTGTAACGTTTCCATTATGTTCACAGAATTAGTAGCGCTGTGAGAGGCTCTTGTTTATATTTCTCGTGAATTACATTAAATTTGTTATCTTTACAGATGCTAGAAGTGCTCTGCAACATTTAGCTCGGTGCACCTCGAGTTTTCGAGGAGTTCCGATAGCTTATAAAATTTTAGATTCTTTGCAAAAGTTAGCGGAGTCTGGGGTAGATGTTCACTTTCAGTGGATTCCATCACATATCGGGATAGAAGGAAATGAAGAGGCGGATAGATTGGCAAGCGAGGCGGTTGTGGATGGAATTCCCTATGATATAGTCCCTTTTTATACCGATGTTTTACCTATGTTAAAAGTTAAGGCATCTGGTATAGAATGTTACGATCTGAGCCTTTTCCATTTCCCTGGTTTAGTTATTGTAAGTTAAATAGAAATATATTGGTTGTCGCATTAAGGATACGATCTGGACACATTCCGTTGAATAAGTTCGGATTTTTAATGGGGAAAAAGGAGTCCCCAAATTGTGTGGTATGTGGAACTATTGAAGACGTAATGCATATTTTAGCGGAATGTGTTCGGAACGCATCATTTAGAAGTTGTATACCTAACCAATCTATGTTTAAAAACGTTGGTAATATTGTACTGTCGGAACCTTTAGTGATGCCATATATTTGTATAAGTTAGTTAAGTTTGGTTGAAGATGTAAGAAATTGTTATTTGGTGGCCTTACGAGGACGACATGAACCTACGTTATTTGGTCGGTATATGTCAATTCTACGTAAGTCATATACTGACGGCTGGTTTGCCGTAACGCGACCATTATACTTAGATCCGCAATCTGGCTTGTTTCAGTTTCCCTGATTGTACCCTTTTAATAAGTCATGTTTTCAATCCTGACGATTTGGCTCCAGAACGCACGAACCGATTTCGACGGTTTTGCATTCGTTGGAAACGTCTCGGGCTACATGAGGATTGTTGCAAAAAAAATCAGGAAAAATTTCGAGAGAAAAGTTTCCACGCGGACGGAGTCGCGGGCAACAGCTAATCTATATATATAAAAGAAAGTCGTGTTAGTTACACCACTTATAACTCAAGAACGGCAGAACAGATTTGGCTGAAAATTGGTAGGGTAGCTTAGAGCCCGGAGACGGACATAGAATACTTTTTATCCCGTTCGACAGCGTTCGATTTTCCAATAAAAAAAAACAGAATCTGCTTATTTATTGCCATTAAGGCGGAACAAAATTCGCCGGGTCAGCTAGTATCATAAAAAAGGAGGTAATAAATACAGTTTAGTGTTATAGATTCTCAGTATATTACAACTCTTCCATATAAAATCCGCTTTGCAGTTAATTGTTACACGTGAAGCTATCAGCGATGACTATAATATTCATTAGTGTGCAGCCCCGCGCGCGTCACACAAACAGATAAATTGGTTTACGGGACCGCACTTCGGTAGTGGTGTGCAAAACTATCGATAAAAAAGCTTTTAACGGTCCGTTCTTACATTTTTTTTGCGTTTTTTTAATACTGTGCGATGTTTTCCATTAGAGGAGTTTGGAAAATTTAAAATCACGTTAAAAGATTGATAAAGTATGACTACTAAAATATTTAATTACTTGTCCGATGCTGATATACTTTGAACTACATTTTATTTTGAAACTCATGTATTCGTACTTGTATAAAACGTTGATAAATAAAAAAAAAACGTTTTCCCTAAAAAAAAAAAATTAAGTGAAACCAGCCTTTAAACTGAGTTTCTACCTCATCAAAATATTACCTGGCATTCAGTCTAGATCGCTCGGCTTACTCCGGCTTAGCTGAGTCTAACAGATGACACAGATTACTGTGGGGGTTACTGGAACACATACTGTCACTATTTGATCTCGAATCTTAGATATATTATAGATTATAACGAAAGTAAGTTATAAATAACTTTTTATTATATATTTTTTTTATAAAAATAAGGGGGCAAACGAGAAAACGGGCAACCTGATGGAAAGCAACTACTGCCGCCCATAGACACTGGCAACATCAGGGTTGCATGTGCGTTGCCGGTCTTTTAAGAGGGAATACGCTCTCTTCTTGAAGGTTTGGAGGTCGTAGCGGTCCGGAAATACTGCTGGTGATAGTTCATTCCAGAGCTTTATTGTGCGAGGCAGAAAGTTACGCGAAAATCGTACTGTGGAAGACTGCCGTCAAGACGATATGGGTGGTAAACTTCCCGTGTAGGTCGATGGCGAAAAGTTGCAGGTGGAATTATTCCGACAATTCCTCTGAGCACTCCCCGTGATAAAAACTAAAAAGGATACAGAGCGAAGCTACATCTCGGCGCTTACTCGTAAATAATTAGTGGTAAATTTTCCGCGAAATCGATGGCGAAAAGTTGCAAGTGGAATGATTCCGAACAATTAATAGCGCAACTGATATTGACGGTCGGAACTGACCGACCAAATATTTTAGTTTTTAGGTAGTGTTCACTGCTAGCTACATTACATACTGCACTACATACTGCAGTATCCTCATTTTTTCAAAAACTAGAGGAGCACTGAATTCACTATTTCTGCATTAAATTAGGACCTAATTAGCACTTAATTAATATTGTAATTTTCAGTCGTTTAGCCGACTTTGTCATGCTAGCTTCCCAGACGTTACATACACGGATCCAGCATGGGGGGGGCAGAGCACTTGTATATATTAGGCCATTTTATATTTCTAACACAAATATAAATTTGGAGCCATTAAAAAAAGCAAAGAATATTTCATTACTTATTCTGCGACCAAATTCTAATTGTTCCGCTACTTACCTGTTAGGTAACATACTGAATTATATGAGAGAAAATTGCGCAAATCTGCGAGAGTAAAAATCGCTCTTGATGTTTGTGAAAAATTGTACACTTAAATTGAAAAGCCGAATTAAGGGGGCGGCAAAATTATCCTAGGGTGCGAAAAAATTTAAAATATTCCTCCGCCCCGGACTACGGATATGCACGCTACGCCACTGCACGGATGATTTTTTTCAAGTTCATCAACCTGTATAAATATTATTTTAAGACGTCGAGAATGAATTGCTATGAAATAAATCAAGACTTATAAAACTGTATTCACATTAGCATAAAAAACTCATTTGTTTCGAAATTCGTCTGATTTCTACGGTTGGCACTTTGATATTTTAGATCTGAGGGCAAAGCATTGCCCCATCCTCCTCCTCGAGCCTCGAGTATAAATTAATATTCCTATATCCACATTAATATTCTAAATAGAAAGTGTGTTTGTTAGTTATTATTCCTTCATGCCCCAACGAAGCAACCGATCGACTTGACTTTTAGCATGGTGTAAGTTGAAAGGATGAAAAGTAACATTACTTTTTTTTAACTAGGAAAATATCGTGCTTCCAAAACATATTAAGTATATTTTCGAATTTGAACTTCTATTTTCATTTACTTATTTAACATTTGTTTCAGGCATATTTGCTCAATATATCTTATAGACTAACATACATATATGTATACTAAACCTAACAATAAATCGCGTATTGTCTGCCACGTGAGCGCGGGGTTAGGAAGTCGTCCACGGAATCTTCTGAAGACGACTCCAGTCGGCCTGAGCTCCTTCTCGAAGGTCGGTAGATAATGCGACTTAATTCACTTTATGGCGGGACTCCGAGCGCTCGACCCGCAAGACGAAGTGGGTTTTGCTTCTGATGTAGCCCACGACCGTCGTAGACCAATGCAGCCTGGATACGTACAGCGGCGTCCCAGGAATCTCACACCGCAACTGCTGCTCCATACATAACATATATATTTACACTTGATTTAGTTAAGTAGCGAGTTAACTTGCGCGATCGGCGAGCTTAGTTATTTTGGACGTTTGAACGGTAAAATCGAGTTAAGCTGCAAGTTGTCAATTAAGTTGGCTTGAATAGAACGCGATTCTATTTTTCGGCGAGTTAAGTGCGAAGTGCCCTCTTGTGTCTCTCGCACCCGCCAACTTAACTCACCAGCGACTGAAGTTTCGAACAGTTTATATCATTACTATATCCAGTTAGCTGAACGTTTTCTTAACTACTACCACCTTACTTAATTAAATGTAATCCGGGCCTATGAGTAAGAGATTTCTTCCGTTGCCGTCCACGTCCGTCCGTTGCCACGAATCGCGCCGTGCTTCGATGACGTCACTTCTCAGAACTTATCTAATTCGCATTTTTCGTCGTTTAGAAACTATTAATAGTCACTGGGTCGCGTTACATAAAGCCTAGTTTTCGCAACCGATCGACGCGACGGCGCATTTGTCTCCGTCTCCCGAAAGCAATCTTTTATTTTTGCCGATCAATGATTTTTCATTATAGATAGATCGAACAAAACGTTGTAACAATAGCCCGGGGGCTCATTATTCTTCCGTTCGAGTCATACGTTCTTACGCAAGAGGCCGCGTTGGTGCGTTACTTTGCGTTGCGGTACTTCGCGTCGTGTAAGCGTCAACGCTGCAACGTTTTTCATGTATTTTTAACCGACTTCCAAGAAGGAGGTTTCTGAATCGACCGTATATATGCATGATTGCGTTGTGATGTCGCGTGTCGACGCAACGCAGTGGTGGCATAAATTGCGTTGAACAGCTGCGACGACGCAACGTAGCGCAACGCAACGTACTTGGGGCCTTGCTCTCGACAACATCTCCGACCTCGTCGGTGATCGCTCAATAAATGTAAAGCTCTTTCTTTAACTTTCTGCAAATTCATGACACATTTTAATCTGTCAATCTTAAACTAAAAAAATATGATTCATAATATGTTATAACAACAGTACCAAATCGAGTACCAGCGCAAATGATATGCAAAATATTTTGAGTAGCTTCGATAGTCAAAGACGATTCGGTATATTATCCTAGTGATTTATTGATCTATTTAGATCATCATAATATTATAAACGACCTTCTCGCTGTGAGGCCCATCGCGGTACTCTCGTATAAGTCTATAAAAACCATAAATAATTCTTCGGTACCAAAGAGCTCGATCGTTATACATTTTATAGCTCTGACACTCCTAATATGTATAATATTATATAATACAGTAATATATTATGGAGTGTGCTCTTCAAAAATGACAGTATCTCTGTTATTTATTATAGGATATGGTATGAATATTTCATGTGATAGTGGAAATTATATTTTGATCACTAGACTTTACGATAGAGCTAGGCTGCCGTCCTCGAGCTAAAATGCCGCTATGTACTAAAAGTACTTTTTTAGTTATGAGCAAAAAACACCTCAGTTTTTCTATGGGCTTGGTACCTCATAACGGCAATATTCATTTTAATAACTCGATGACTATAAAAGCTACAGAACTTTTGTTAATACACGTCGATAGAGCTTTTTCTTCTGATCATGATGGCATCAAAATGTCAAAATTTACCAGATGTTGGCTAACGGCATTTGAGCTTGAGAACGGCAGTATACAATTAATAATAAATATATTGTTATACGTACTTCGATCAAATATTATGAAGATTCACAGTTACCGTCTAAAAAGTGGCATTGGCAAAATCGTGCTTAATGCCTTGTTCCGCTCCGAGTCGCTCCGAGACCGCGAGATTTAACTTTTGTACGATTGTGAGCTTTAACTCATTAAGTTAAGTTTTATTTTTCAAGACACTTAATTTTGATTTAAGTTGTTTTGTGTCAGATGGTCTTGGTGCCATTATTTTATTCAATTTTGAAGAGATCTGTGCATCTTAGTAATATTAAAGATTATGTACTTACAAATTATAATAATATCCATAACATTATAAACAGGAAATTGTCTTTGTTTTTCCTGTTTTTAATGGAAGGAAGGAAGCGAACCATCCAATTGACTTGATTCTTGGTATATGCGTAGTTGAAAAAATGGAAAGTAACATAATAATAAGCTATTTGGTATTAAATAAACATTATGTCACCAGAAGAGGCTTACAATAATAATTGTATTTTTACGTGATCTTCGATTTTCACGTTAGCGACATCAGGGAAAAATGCTACTTACTCTTTGGTCAAAATCTAAATATTTATACTAATAATATACAGCTGAAGAATTTGTTTGTTTGAACACGCTAATCACTAATCTCAGAAACTACTGGGCGGAATAGAGGAAGGCTATGTAACATCTACGTCTACGACCGATGTAACGTCTACGACCAATAGGAGCCGAGCAGTAATTAAAAAAGTAGGTGAAAACGGGATAATTTATAAAGTTTCACGCGGATGTAGTCGCGGACAACAACTAGTTTAATATATTAATAGTTTCATGATAATGTAACTACTTCTTGTATGATATTTTGCGAACTCTACATAAAAGCCATGGGCTTGAGCCTTGGCTTGACTTGAGCCAAGCAAGCACGAATGGGCCGGCTTGACCGAGATAATACCACGTCCTCACAGAATACTGGCGTAAAACGGCGTTGTGCTGTGTTTTGTTCAGTGAGTGAGCTTACTGGGGAAGTTGGGTTGTATCAACCAATATTCCCACTCCCTATTCCTATTCCCTCTTAAAGACCGGCACCGCACTTGCGACTCTTCGGATGTCATTAGTGTCCATAGACGACGGCAGTTGCTTTCCATCAGGTAACCCGTCTGCCCGCTTGCCCCCTAAATATCATTAAAAAAAATGTGAGGCTTCCATACCATATATATTAAATTTTAATAGTTTTATCTGTAAAGAGTTCATAATAATATTATTGTCACGTATTCTGTGTGCACGCCTTATCTGCTGTATATAGTACAATCTCTCTTCGTAGGGCTGCTGGAAGAGATTTCTTGTAGAAATAAGCAGATCCTTTGTGTCGTCTTTCCGTGTCAATTGTTATATTGTTAATATTTCTTGTGCACAATAAACGATTAAATAATAAATAAATAATAAAAACAGCCAGAGCAGCTAGGCTTACTTATGTGACCTTTTTCTGAACTATTATTTAAAATTAAATCATAAGTCCAAAAGTCAAACAAAGGTTGTGGCATTTAGAGACCTTCGCCGTGCCATCGTTAACTATGCAGCCTATGTCCAACGGAATTCAGATAGGTTTTTAATTTGACGTGTACGAGTCAGCGATTTTTCGAGGCTAAGCAACGCTTCTTGGAATATTTTTTGTTGTTCACATCCAACGTATTGAGATCTGATGGCCGGGGAGGTGAGAGTGCTATTTTTGTAGTAGCGTTTTGTAGAGCGTCGTGGAGGCCTAGTACGATTTGTGGATTTGGTAAAACGTGAAAAAATAATAATAAGGGCATTTTTATTTTAGCGATGGGATGAGACGCTACAGCGATTTTAAGGTTATAAAAAGAAAAATTGTTTATATTGAACATTTATTGCACATTATTAGATAGTAACGCCTAAGGCATTTAATTTACTGTGACAATGTGTGTAAGATATCAGGGAAGCTTGGTTATTACAGGCGTACCTTACATTTAAAACATCAGTGTTTTGAATTGCGTATATATATTCTTTGGCGTATTTTTAACACCTCCGTTTTTAATCTGACCTATTCGGTGACATTTCGGCACTTAAAATTACTTTTTGAGAACCGAGCTAACAAAAAAAATCTGTTTTTCTTTAACCACGATAACCAGATATGTAAAAAGTAGCTTAATCTGACGTGGTCGAGTAAATCCAAAATTCCCCTCTTGGGCTCCCCTACTATAAACTATAGACAATTTGTTTTCTTTTACCTCTTTATATTAACTCTGTTAAAACTAATACCTAATTAAATGGTTTTAATATAAAACGATATCACATCTATTCCGAAGTGATAATATATACTCGTATTACGAGATGTTTGTCGCAAGGGAACCGTAATTTTTTTCGGGATGAAAAGAATCCTATGTCCTTCCCTGGGACTCTATATATCGGGCAAAATTGGCTTGGGTGTGAAGAGGTAACAAACAAACAGACTGACAGACACACCTTCGCATTTATTACATTAGTACAGAACTACGGATAGTTGGAATTTTAAAAAGCACACAGGAAAGAAGATAAAAATATACTTATAAAAATATAAGTAGGTTACATATATGTTACAAAATGTCATAAATTTACAGGTTTTTTAGAAATGTTATTACATAGTCTGTAGTATTTTCTATAATATAGAGGATCGAGTTCCGATTCCGAAGCGGTATTCTGCATCTATGGTGTTTTTGCTCAAAAAAAGTACCCTTTGATGGCCGGCTTCCATTCGAATTCGAATTCGAGCCAAAATATTACATTAAAATGCAAAATTGAATAAAATAATACGTAATCGATTGTATTGTTGGTTCTTGGTGGGAATTCATGTTCAACATTAATAAAACTCACTTGTTACGTGCACTGTTTCCACTATATTTACTCCTGAAGATGATGTATTTCGAAACCGGTCGTGTATTGTTTATAAAATTGTTATAAATTATAAATAACAGTAAATATA
>JAOTAV010000034.1:16529-58622 GCA_026546445.1 Cyclargus thomasi | reverse complement strand
TTGATGACAAGCGAGAGTTTCGAAAGTCAAACAGCTTTATCTTTACACTTCCTAACAAGCGATAGCGCGATGTAGACGTACTGCAGCGCCATCTAGTACCAAGAAGAAGAAACTTAGAAAACACGTTTGTTAGATGAGAGTTGTACGATACTCTTAAATATTCAGTTTGTATTGTTTATAGTATTATTTGTTAAAGCGACAACAGAAATACGTATTCTGTGAAAATTCCAACTCTCTTGCTATTACAGTTGTTGAGATAGAGCCTGGAGAAAGACAGAGGGTCAGACGGTTTACCTGATGGAAAGCGACTGCCGTCGACCAAAGAAACTCATGACATCCGAAGAGTCGCAAGTGCGTTGCCGGTCTTTGTGAGGGAGTAGGGAATTATGTAAGTAGGGCCACCGGTAAACTCACCCACTGAAAGAAACACAGCACAACGCCGTTACACGCCAGTTTTCGTGAGGCCGTGGTAACACTCCGGTCGAGCCGGCCCATTCGTGCCGAAGCATATTCTTCATTCATCTTCTGTTCTCCCACGGCAATGAGCATCCGTTTTAAATTATGTGCGTGTATCGGAAAATATCGGTACACGCCTCCACCGGGGTTTGAACCTGCACCTTTTCGAGTGCGAACCGAAGGTCTTATCCACTAGGCTACGGACGCTCTCGTGTGCATGTTGTAAGATAGAGAGAGTAAGATTATATCATATTTAAAAAAATATTGTTATTTCACGCACTCCTTCCATATCAACTAAAACTCGGAGAAATTTCATGCTTTTATATCTACGCGTCTTTTGTATAAAGGGGTACAAATTTTTCCGCTCACGTATTATATATAGAATACATATTTATCTCTATATTTGTAATGTGCGTGTGTATATCAATGAGGTTCTAAACAACTAACTAATTTTGATTAAATTTTCATTAGTGTTTAGGAATTTTAGACTACAAAAAAGATTTTAAAACTTTTTAAAGTTAGTTTAGAATCACAAATCGGCAAGGTCCTGATCTGTTCGATTCACCGGGTACAGTACATTTACATATTTTTTTAGTACTAATAATAATTGTTTAATATAGTGTGTGTGGTGTTTAAGACCTCACAAGGTCTTGCTAAAAAGGTTGACGCAATTTAATACGATAATAATTTATTTGTAATCATCGTTATAAACTTATTTACGTATCATTAGCATCAATGGAACAGTTTAAAAGATTATCACTTGGAAAATTGTTTTAAATAATTTTGGATGGGATGAACTTTTTTTAATTAACTAAAGCGACGCGTCGCGTTATGGATGTAGGATGACCGTACATTTGGTTTTGTTTAAAGTCTATTTTTTTATTACTGTCGTAGTTTTGCTTGTACAATCAGAGAAGTTGAAGGAGATACAGATTGTGGATCTAAGTAATTTGGTCGGGTTATGTCAAACTCATCCCGACTTACATAGAATTGACATATTCCGACCAAATGATGTGGGTCCGTCAACTGGCTCTTTTTCAATTTCCCCCATTATACATGCTTGTCCTTGTCCGATACTTTATATAATAGGATACAGCTACTTAGCTGGATAAATAATATCAAGTTGTATATATATCCGTTACTAATAAAGTTTCTGATAGGCTATCCACCTGATAGGCGATACTTTGGGAGTTCTCCATATAACATCTATTAAAGAAATTTGTGGATAGACTATCCGATACGTTTATCAATAAGTGGTGAAACAGGCCCTAAGTGTACTAAAGTACTGAGTAGCAATAAAGGCTAAGAACTTAGTCAAAATCCCAAATCACATTCATATTATAGACTATTTGTCGCTCGCAAATCCGTTGATCTATTAATAAATCGATTATAGCGCGTACATTTCGGGAATAGAACGTAGCCTATTATTCTTTTCCGGGACCCAAAGAGTTCCAAAGTATCTTTATACGAATTTCAAACAAAATCATTACATTGGAACAAGCGTGAAAATGTTACATACAGAATAACATTTCTGCCGTCCTCAAGATGAAATACCGCTATCTAGAAAAAGTACTTTTTCAGTTATGAGCAAAAAACGCGGCAATTTTTCTAAGGGCATAATACTTCATAAAGGCAATATTAATTTTAATAACTCGATGAATATAAAAGCTACAAAAATGCCATCAAAATGTTAAAATCGACCAAAAGTTGGTTAACGGCATTTAAGCTTGAGGACATCATATTTTTATTTGTGATATTATTATTATGGATTTCATATTACTTTCAAAAAATACGAAACCACTTAACGGATTCTGACAAAACCTGGTACATAGCTAACCTAGATGTTAAAATAATTTCCTATTGCGATTAAAATTTCTTCCTTGGTGTTTCATCACAAAATGTGATCGCAATATTTCATACGTGCAAAGCCGTAGGTAAGAGCTAGTAAACATAAAGGCATTTAAAACAAAAATGACGTAGGCGTTATTAGAATATTTGTGTGAATTTATTATCATGTCTCAAAAGGCCTCTACCAATGACGTCAGCCTTATTTAGACACTGTAAGGTCGAAGGCAAAATGCTTAAAAACTATACAATACCTGAAAAATCTATAGAAATATTTTAAATTTTACCAGTTACAGAAACAAAGCCTATAAAATATTCGTGGAAAATAATATCATGAATTAGGAAACATAATTATTAATACTAATTGTTATACAACAATTGTTAAGGTATGTACTAAGTTAAGAAAATGCTTGGATCTTTATATTCATCTGTAAAGGCCGTTGACCTTTTTGCTGACTGTATTTCAAGCAATTGTGAATATTGATGACATGTATAAACTGTAATCGACTAAATTTACCTGCTGAATATACTAATACATTTCAACTTAGTAAGCTTATTTCATACTTTATTATCGTATTGCCTTCAGATTTTTTATTTATGGAAAAATGTTAACAAATATTCGCTCTATTATGTGTGATAACTTGAAAACTCTATTTGAATAATTTATAAAAAATATAGTTTGTCGAGTCCCGCAAAATTCCTACAAAATAACACCACTATGGTAACCCTCCGAGTAAAAAGCACATAACTGCACTGCAAGGCCTACATACCTAATTTAATTAAATACCTGCACGAGCTTACAATTAACATTTCTTGTTATGAGCTTTTACTTTTTAAACTTTTTATTCTTAATGATGACAAAGTAGATAATAAGTTTATTTACATTGTGATTTGCAATTAGCAAAAACTTTGACTCAAATTCATAAAATTGAATTTATTAAGTTGAGTATAAGTTGAAATTATTTACTACATTTCGCTATAAATTCATACATAATCTTTCAAATTAAAAAAATACAGATACACAGCCGAACATATAACCTCCTCGTTTTTGGAAGTCGGTTGAAAAGGACTTCAAAGCTTACCCTCAGTCCTTGGCAAGGCGAAAGCACACAATATCAGAAGGAACATCATCACAATAAAAAAAATAATCACAACACTCGTATATCCATCGCAGTCTGTCTCTACACGTTCGAGCAGGACAACACGACCGTCTTTATTTATTCGAGGATAAAACAAAGACACAGGATTCGAAATTCGAACTGCGCAGGAGTGCGAACCGAGTGCGTTCGCGACGCAATCTATTTCGGTCGAACCGCTGCAGCCGTCTTTGTCGCGCCAAAGATTAAACACAAAACAGCATAGAACGTTCATACTAATTTGTCAGCAAACGAAACTTCACTGGAAAGATTGTCTGAAATATTTTGCAAAATATTGAATATTTTGCTTTTAATTAACATACTACTACAAAACAATATATCACACAGATTGAATGTTGTGAGCTTATTTTAGCTCAAAGGCACAGAATAAAGCAAAATCGACTCGACAAGTTCAAATGAACGAAAGTACAAATTTTGCATTTTTGTTCACAATAACAAATGGAAATAATTATTTAGCAATACACATATGTATATTGTTAATAATATTATCAATTGAACAATGTATTTATATTATTAAGTATTTTTATTCAATTAGCCGAAAATGATAAGCATTTATGGATGAATGAAATTGTATATAGATCTATATAGTTAAATACACAATTATAAAATACTACTTAAATAGAGCGTCCGTAGCCTAGTGGGTTCGCTCTCGAGAAGGTGCAGGTTCGAACCCCGGTGTGGGCGTGTACCATTAAAACATTTTTCGATCTCTATTTATTTCTATTTCAATTGCGTACATCATTGAAAAAATATTTCCAGCAGTTATACCGTTAACTCAAACCGTATTATCTGTTTGTCGTCTCTACAACAACCTAATCTTTGTACTCCCTTCCCCGTCGTCTGCATCGCACTCCTTAAGTTAGATGATAAGAAATTCCTTTCTCGGTAAATAATGCACTCTTGATTGAGAAAAGTCATTATTATATCGTTTCGTGTATCCTTCTTTCCATTACTTTTGATCGAGGTCTTCGAAAGTGCAAAATTTTTTTTTGTTCTATTCTTGTACCAGTTACACTGTTGAACTAGATGATGCCCGCGACTCCGTTGCACCAAAATTCATTTATTGTTCGGGAACCGTACATTTTTCTGGGTATCCTATGTCCTTCCCCGGAATCCAAAGTATCTAAAATCATATCAAATTTTAGCAACATGCGTTCTGCGATTTGAGCGCAAAGAGGTAACAGACAGACAGACTAACAGACATACACTTTCGCATTTATAATATTAGGATATCAATATAATGATCTCTGTGGACGCTTCACACCACGTCAGTCTGGCCCCGAGCTAAGTACTCGAGGGACTTGTGTTATAGGTACCAGACAACGGAAAATATAGTTAGTACTTTTATACTATACACAAATTTAAGATTTTAATTATATGATACACATATTTCATACACATCGAAGACCCAGAAACATAATAAAACTTTTGCTCCGTCGGCGGGATTCGAACCCGCGACCCCCGGCTCAAGCTATCAACGCGCTTACCAACTGAGTCACAGAGCTCGTCAAAAAATTAGTATGAATGAATATGGAATGTTCTTATATTTTCATCTTTTAGTCCGTCTATACATCAAAAACAAAACTGGAATGCTATGGACGTTGTTTATAGGAATTAAAATAAACAAAAATTAAACTAAATAAACTGTCGACGGAAAAGTTAGGTTGGACCCTTGTCAGCTGTCTTGTTGGATTACGTCACGCAGTATATCGAGGCTTAGCTTATTCTTAGAACTAATTCCTACGAAGTTATTACGAGAATATTTTTTGTGGAATAGATAAGAGTGGAATTTAATTTTATGAAAGAAATACCTTTTTTGCATAACCTTTAAGTTTACAGTAAATAATTATAATTTGTTGAAAAAGATTGAAATATGACAGTAGTAATTATTATAGTGTTTGAAATTGAAATTGCGAAATGTCATTTTTATTTAGACTAGAGGTCGCCCTGTGGTCGAAATTCGATCACAAATTTTGAAATCTATAATGTAGAGGAGCTATTGTAATGTGCATGTTGTAGTGTGCGTAGCATTTTAATTATTTAAAAAAAAGTAAGATAAAAGCATATTTAAAAATAATATTAGTATTCCAAGCTCACCACGAGCCACAGATGCAGATATCGCTGCACAAAATACGTATAATATTGTATCTATAGCCCTTATAAATTTTTGTTTTGGAAACGAGCAGACGAATAGTCTGATGGCAAGCCATTTTTTATAATATCTCAAAGCACCAGAAGAATAATAATAATTATTAATGCGTTCCTGACGCTTTACTTTATGGACTCTAAAAATAGTTTCTTTAGAACAAATACTATGTTTTTTTTCTTAAGGACCTATTAACGGCTACACAGTAATCCAAATACAGCATACTTATTGGGCGAGCGAAGTGAGCACTCTTATCTCACTCCCGATCATGTCTGTGGTACACTTTACGGAAAAAATAAGAGCTTAAGTTTGAGATTTTGCATACTAATTTGAGTGTATATTATTATGTGTATATTATTATACTCATTTTTATTATTATCTTTAATAATATTATTTTTTTATTAATAAAAATAAAAAAGTAATATTATTAAAGATGGTAATAAAAATGAGTAAAGATGTGTAAGTATAAAAATAAACTTAATGAACTAAGTATCGACATGTATCCAGAACAGTAAAATTTTATTTAAAAAATCTGTCAAAGAATACTTTGGAAAAGCTAGGTGAGCTCATGTCACAGCATTTAAAAATTCTCGCGAGTCCTTGTAAATCTGTGGTAGTAAAAATTGTATCAATTAACAAAAACATAGTATTTTGCAACGACAATTCTCGCATCTTAAACAAAGTAAGGCGCATCTTAAAATGTCAATAATTCTAAACATCACAATTTAGGAAAATTCTTAGTAGCTATTGTGAATTCGCTCAAGAATAGCGGTAAAGTTATTTAGCCTTTCTTCCAAAAATTAACCATTTCCATACAAAACGCGACTGTCAGCTAAGTGTTGTGTTGACACTCTTTTGTTGACAATCGCGGTTTATATAGAAATTTGAAAGAGGGTTAATAAACCATACCGCCAATCTTGGTCGAATGCATAATATATTCACTTAACACCGTCTACAAACATACATATTCACAAACATTAACAAGTTAAAAATAGCCGGTAACCGAAGTTGCAACAAGATTTTATGTCGACAAGTTACTCTTAGAACTCTATTTGTAAAAGCTTTCACACACCCTCGTCTTAATTTAAACACGCTGTAAAATATAAAAAATATGATCTATATCTTAATATATATACAATTCTTGTGTGCGTGTGTTTATCACTGAACTCCAACCGAACGACCGATTTGGATAAATTTTTTGTAGATATTCAAGGGGATTTGATTCGCAAACCGAGACCGGTAATAACAACGTTTGTCGGGTCCGCTAGTGAATATGTAAAACACAAAGTTGTCTGACAGATATGGCAGCATATCCCAAACCACTGGATGATGGATGAGGATGGAAGGATCGGGCATGGCATGGAAGTACATGTTATGACGTAGGAATTCGCTAAAGATTTTGATGAATTCGGCCCCCGGTACTACTAATAATGAGAGTTTGTATGAAAAATATTTCTTGACGAGCGAAGCCGCACGCAAAAGCTGGTATCAATAATAAAGATATTTTATACACTTTCTCAGACGAGGCTTAATAGATTTTTTGTATTTTTACGCGAATTTCACAAGCGAAGCCGCTTGCCTAAGCTAATAATGCGGATGCTTCATATGCGGAGTACGGACAAAAGCAAATTATCAACCTCGTATCTTAAAGATGACTACATTTCATTGGACAAAAAAAAACTGATTATATTTTTTTAAATTAGTAACTGTACAAAACTAGATATGAGGTTATTTGATAGGTTACAGTTTACTTATCAAATAACCCCATATCTAGTTTTGTACAATTAGTAAATAAAAAAAATATAATCAGTTTTTTTTTGTCCAATGAAATGTAGTTATCTTTAAGATACGAGGTTGAGGCAGTAAGGTATCGTTATTTCTCTGGCCTTGAATTTTCTTGACTATACGCCTATACCAACAGAAACAATCAAAGTGATTTATAATGGCCATAAATATTAAAGTAAAGTCTGTTACCATGCTATTACCATGTGAGACATGAGTGGGTGTCACCCAAATAAGTAATAAAGAAATTAATTTAATTATTAGCGATGTTGCAATATTTTGGTCTTAAATGGCTGAGTTTCCTTTTAAACTGATAGCCAAAAGGCAAAAGCAGTGGCGTAACTACAAGGTAGCAAGCCGGCAAAATGCCACGGGCTACCAGCCGGAAGGGACCCCCGATTAGCATCCCATAGACAATAACCGCTTGACATGTTTTTGTATTGGTTTGACATAGTGTAACGAAAGCAAATTTGCCACGAACGGTATAGTTACGCCACTGAGCAAAAGCTTCTTAAGTGGTTAATGGTCATGGATGTAAAAAAATATTTAGTGAGTTTAATTTGCGCCAAGTGTTTTTAATTTTGATACTAACAAAAACATCATTATATCCTAGGAACTTGTTATTCGCTTATCGCTAAAGAACCGCACATTTTTCCTAAGTAAAAATTAACATCCCACACACAGAAAAGTATATTATATTCCATCCCAGGAATCAAAGTATCTCCATTGCAAAATTCAGCAAAATCGGTTCAATGGTTTAAGTGTGAACAGTCAACTGGCAGACAGAAAGACACACTATTTAATAATATGAGAATGGATGATGAGATGATTATATATATATATTTATTTACGCGGTTTCATGGTGTGAGAGTGTGTCAAGATATCGCACCTTTAATGATAAAACGAAGTAACTCCAAACCCGTTATGGGAAATTGACATTTAAGTTTGACAGCCTTAATTATAATTTTCCACAACGGATGATATCGAGTTACTTGTTTTATTATTAAAGGTGTGATATATCAATGAACAATTATCTGTATACGTTATCGTTTCTACGAAACTAAGATTCGCTGAAAGCCGTACTCACGTGAGTACGTCACGAAATATAAATCGAGATGAAATTAAGTGGTTTGATAAAAAAGTCACATCATTATCAGGGCCGGCGTTAGACCTACCAAGTACCTGCGCCCTGGACGAGATTCATCCAAATGTATAATGGGGGAAATTGAAAGTGATCCAGTTGACGGACCTATGTCGTTTGGTCGGAATATGTCAATTCCGTGTAAGTCGTGATCAGTTTGGCTGGGTTTGACATAAACCGACCAAATTACTTAGATCCACGATCTGTATCTGTATCAACTTCTCTGATTGTACATACAAAAAATCGGCCAGGCGCCCCTTTAAATGAAGTGCGGTGCCTGATTTTCCCCGGCGCCCAGTTGGTCAGGAAAAGTGGAAACAGACCACTTCCCTTCTGTCTATAGCGGAAAGGTGTTAACCCCAGGTGAACTGATCTTTCCCTACTATGATAGCCGGCTAGATCACGGCTCTTTCTCTCTTTTTTTACATGCTTCAGATAAATACTAATTTTTTCTATAAAGTTTTAATAAATCTTGTAACTAACCTATTTCATTATCTATCTAGTGTATCTATCTACAAATATAATCCACATTATTTTTATTTCAAATACTTTTTCCGATCTTAAAGCATTATGCATAAACCCGGCTCTTTATGAAATGTTACTTGTCTGCTTCTTCCACTTATGTGGAACCACTATCAGAGCCGGGCGAATCGGACGATTCGGCGCGAGCAAGTGTCCGAGGTTCCATGACATTTCATATATCGAATTCTAAAATTCGTATCGTTCGACGCAATTCTGTTCGTTCGGTTCTGAAATAAACGTTGATCATATAGAAGACCAAGGATAATACCTATAGACGCTTCACAGCACGTCAGTCTGGCCACTGCTAAGTACCCGAGGGACTTGTGTTACAGGTACCAGACAACGGAAATATATTTAATACTTTTTACACTTTACACATTTTTAAGATTATTGTTCATGATACACATATTTAACAAACCCTGGAACATTGCAAAATTTTGCTCCGTCGGCGGGACTCGAACCCGCGACCCCCGGCTTACCAACTGAGTCACAGAGGTCGTCATTAAGAAAAAAGAAAAGTAATCTTTGTATAATGGCATCACGATGTTTCTGACTGCAGCCAATGGTCCTTTGTTAAAGATACTTGACGTACTTCAAACAACAAAGCCAGTACATTACCTAGTACACGGTACTCAAAGATAGCTTATGTCAATACCTGATCATCATCACGGTATGAAAGGCCACAGAGATCTGCTGCCGATGAGAATAAAGGAAAGGAAAGGTTTGTATCTTTGTATTTGTGCTCTGCCGTGGGAGAGCTATGCTTCGGCACGAATGGGCCGGCTCGACCGGAGTGATACCGTTGCGCTGTGTTTTTTTATGATAATTAGGGGGCAAGCGAGCACACTGATTACCTGATGGAAAGCAACTGTGTATAAGTATGTTACGAATAAATTCCAAAAGAACTGATACGATTTCAAAAATTCTCTCACTGTTTGATTGCTGCATATCACAGTATGACAAAGGCTATAATAATATCTAAAAAATCGGCCGACTGCGAGTTGGACTCACGTATTGGTGGTTCCGTACATAGGCCGGATATTAGCTGACTTAATTAAATATATGATACTTTTTATTCCGATTTATTGCTTCTGTAGGATGAATGATTCGAACAAAACCACGAGAAAATACTAACTATACTTATATACTAATAATATAAAGCTGAAGAGTTTGTGTGTTTGAACGCGCTAAACTCAGGAACTTTAAAATTATTTTTGTGTTGGTTAGTCCATCTATCGAGGAAGGTCGTAGGGTATATAACATCACGCTACGACGCTACGAAAAATGTAGTAAAGACGGAATATTTTTTAAAGTTTCACGCAAACGTAGTCCCAGGCAAAAACTAGTATACTATAAACAGACGATTTATACACCCGCTCATGTCCGGCCTTCACGGTCACCATGAAATCATATTAGCAATTCAAAATATCCTACGTGGTATCGGAGATGTGCCTATAAGTGTCCAATATCAAATAGGATATTTTGTAACTGCTATATTGTCCGACAAAAATCGATCTGTGGATAAAAACTATTATTATTTGTCTTAAGAAAATCTTTGGCTGAAAAGTAATTTGTTTAAGTGCCTGTTTGACCGCTTACTGATAAAGTTTCTGATAGGCCATCCACAATTTTTTGACTGATTCTCCATCCACAATATGTGCTTACTATAATAATATTTGGACCAAAGTTTCAAATATTATATTGTTTTAAATATTTTAGTTTGACTACAATCGTGGACATTCTTGTACTAGTGGTTTAAAAACGTTTAATGTTACATTGTAAAGTATGTATGAAACATACAATGAGGCTTCATGTTTAGCATTTGGCAGCTAAGGTGTTCGAAGCCGAAACTTCAACTGAGAATTAGAGTATTCTCAGTACAATCAGACCGATAACTAACAATTACTCAATAAGTAACTAGCGAACCCGACAGACCTTGACTTGCCGGTCTTAATTTTTTAATCTAAACCGTTCTGTCAAATCCCCTAAAAAAACACAAAAAATTCCATCAAAATTGATCAGTCGTGTAGGACTAGTTTAGATAACAAGATAACAAGCTAGGTATCTATTTTTTACCCGACTGCGCCATGTTTTTTGAGACTGTGTATGTATGTATAATTGTTTGGCATGCTCTGCAGCCTAAAGGGCTTGATGGATTTTATTGTATGAGGTATCGTTAGATTCGTCTTGATAGCGCAATTGGCACTGGGTTCAATAAAAAATTAAAAATCAAAATGGCGGATTTCGAAGTCAAAATTGTGAGGTTCCAAAAAACTTTTTCCGCCCATTTAGGTCGAGTAGGGTATCAAAATGAATGAGAAATTTCATTCTTTTACTTTTATTTGAGTCTTTCGTATAAAGGGGGTACAAAGTTTTCCACTCGCGTATTAATATATAGGTACATAGCTTGATGTTTAAACTGCAATGGTTCCTGCAAGCGGTTTTTTGGCTTCATTTAGCTTGTTTCATAAATATTTGACAGCTATAGTTTAAATTACATCGAAGATTTACAATGGACTTGTCCCAAAAAGGCGTATTACTTCACCCGCCTTGTGTAAGGACTACCAAAAAAGAAACTTTGTATGTTTGCTCATAAAAAATACATCAAAGTCGTATTTACGTCACCTACTAACACACTTAGCCTAAAGTGATAAAATAAACTAACATCCCACCTAAAAGCTTACTAGCATCGATCTATATTAGGTAGATGCAGCATTTGGAAACAAATAACTCGCGTAAAAGGGCTATGGTTTTTAAATAGACTTTTAAAAAATTTGTTAGTTATAAATTTGACTTAATTTTTTTTTGCTCAGTACTTTCCAAAACTAACACTAATTGGACAAGTTCGTGATGTTGAAATTTTCTCTAATATATTTCTTACCTAAGCTATCTTGTGCGATTCTCAGAACTACGTTGTATGCGTTAGTTAATTCTCTTTTGAACTGTCTCGGTTAGCGGACACCAGCTTGTCAACGAATTTACTTAGGGCCTGTTGCATCGCTTAAAGTCTATGCACAACTTTATTTGACAGATGTTGTGTGATGAAAATCTGTCAAAAAAGTTGTGGATAGCCTATCAGAAACTTTATCAGTAAGCGATGAAACAGGCCCTTAGATTCCTAGCTTTTATGCCCTAGATACACTAGGCCAGTTTTTCAAGCCAGGATAGCAAGCTAATGTCAGTGTCAGTATTTCTTGATTCGTGTAGACAAAACCAGCTTTATTAAAAGTTAGAGTCACAGCCAAGATAGTTTAAAAGATAGCCATCTTGCTGTTCTGGCTTAAAACACTAACCTTATGATTCCCGGGCATTAGAAATGGAGCTAGTTTTGTCTACAAGAATACTAGCTTGAACATTCGATTTTTTTTTGTTTTTAAAAATAAATTTAGCTTTATCTACTCTTATACATCGCGTGTATAAAATCAGATAATACATCAATACAAGAACCAAGGCGAGCGGTTACATCAGCATATTGTTAACTCAGTCGTTCGCGCCCGCTCGATAATTGTAAGGATTATACTGTGACAACACCTCACAGATTAAACCTAGATCCTCTAGGATTACCATACCTACGAGTACACTTTTTTATGACAGGACAAGGGGAGGGACACGTGGGTTTTCTATGTTGTCAAAGTTGCACTTGCAACGTAGTTTGCTTTCCGCCATAAAGGTAGGGGCAAAGCAAAATCCAAATTCGATAAAGAATGTTTCTTGTAAACAGTAGGGGCATTTTGGAGGTTGAAGTGTTGACTTCCAAGTAAAACTGTTCAAAATTATAGTCTGGCTACTATAAGTTGCACCTTGCATTTATTAGTACTAGCAACATTAGACGAGAATTGGATTGAATAATTTTGATATTTCACGTTGAGTACTATTAAGTCTATGAGCTTTTGATTTTATATGCACGAAATGACATGTTATTTAGCAAAATAAATTATTTTTTATATAAGGTGTATGAAAATACCATGTAATAAGATATAAGACTTAGGATTTTGTTCCTTCATCAAGTATTCAGAGTCTGGTTTTGATTTTAACAAATAAATTATTGTACTTAAAATTTCGTGCGTTGTATTTTATTTATAACAAACAATACTTTGTTCTATAAATCTCATTAAGAATAACACTTTTCTTTTTACAAAAACTTATATTAAAATACTAATAATACGTAACGTAGCGTGTCTCATGATCTGAAAGATGATCAAAATCTTTTTCTCCACTACAATAATTGTGTGATCTGAATCTGCAGAATTTTTATTTTTTTTTATATTTAACTTATAGTAGCTACACTTTTTTAAAGATATTTAGGGGGCAAGCGAGCAGACGGGTTATCTGATGGAAAACAACTGCCGTCGCCCATAGACCCTCGTGACATCCGAAGAGTTGCAAGTGCGTTTCCGGCCTTTAATGAGGGAATAGGGATTGGGAATAGGGATAGAAGGATTACTGATTAGGGAACTTGGGCCACCGGTAAACTTACTCACTAAACGAAACACAGTACAACGCCGTTGCACGCTAGTTTTCCGTGAGGCCGTGGTATCACTTCGGTCGAGCCGGCCTATTCATGTTAGTCAATAAATTCATTAGCGAATTCATTTTGTAATGCTGACAACCCTACTCTCGCTTCTAACTTATATTTTGTTGTAATTTTGATTTAAGACGATTAAAATAAAATAAATAACGCACAATTATTTATAACTTATAATTCAATAAATATGAATAATCTACATTTAAATTATAATATGGAAGCACAATTTCCTCTTAACGTACACAATTCATACTTTGAAACTAATTTGAGTATGCACACAATACAATATTCTAACATTCATATAATTGAGAATAATATCAAATATCATAACATATAATAAATGCTTAGAGCATAATATTTGGCATACAAAACAAGTCAGTAAATATAATTTTATACACTAAAATATTATTGATAAAGCTTGATTTAGACGTCCGAGACTTGTAATGCGATGTTACTGTTGCGGTATGTAAGGCGTTTTGAAAAAAAGCCCAACAAGATTATTACTATGCATTCGCTCAAGATTAGAGGTATGTTTCATTAACCCTCTGTCAAAAAATATATCATTTCCATACAAAACACGATTGTAAACGAAGTGTTGTGTTGTCACATTTGACAGAGGCTTAATGAACCATACCGACAATCTTGAACGAAAGGACAAAAATAAATTGTATGGCACAGTCAATGTTACAATAATAATAGTTACACTTATATAATAACACCCTACATAGACAACTGGGCTTATAAATGGCTTAATAATTTTTAAAGCTATTAAAATGAATACTCGATATATTATTCTCAGATCAAATACTGAACTCAGAATAAATAATGAACACAAATATGAACACATGATCTAATATTTCGTTTTGTATGATATTTCTCTTTACGGGCGTCTAAAGCTAGCTTATGAAATGTTATGATAATTAATTGACAGATAAAAAGTGTAGTAGACAAAGATAGAATTTTGGAAATCCACACATTTCTCCGACTTCATACGTTGTTAATAAAATTCTATTATTTATATCTATCATACAAAATTAAAACTGTATAGAGTAAAGATGTAAATTGACAAAAATATAATATTCTTTATGTAGGCCAAAATTTGTAAGATTCGTTTTAACTACAGTATATTAATTGCATATGTAAGATTATTCCAAAGTTGGTCTCCTTAGAACACAGAAGGTTTTGTAAAGTTTCAATACAGCTATAAAATATTGCTTTATTTTTAAATAAGTCTGGTAAGTAGATGAACTTAAGTGAAAGTAACTTTAATAACTATTAAAGCTAGATAACCAATGTTAAACAAATTTTAATAGCTAGGAACGTAATCATAATTAAATTAATAATACAAGAGATGTACATAATAATTTCTTAACATTTCCTTAATCTCTACAATATAGATTAAATATTTCGGCAAACATCTAAAGTCAAAACACGAGATGGAAAAACGCGTCCCGTTGCGTCTTGGTTAAAATTTCAAAATCTACTCTAAACATCGATCTAAAATTTACGAAATCATTGCCCTCAAAGGACAACATATCGACTACAGCACATTAAATATCATAAAATTTCTTAACAACGACAATAATAAAGATATAACCACGTAGGATGTGGAAAAATATAACATTCGGTTAGGCATTCGTTTTTAATAAATATTCGAATATAGAAAAGATGCTCTTGGCAAAATGGAAGACGACAATAAATAGGTAAGTTTATCCTTAGCATGCACTAATCCACTAAAACTAACTAAAAATATAGCGTAAAGTACAAATATACACGAACGCGCCGAAACCCCAAACGTCAAAAGTCATCAAATTAAACTAAAACTAAATCAACAACACTGTCCAACACTTTACTAGTATAAGCGTTTCGAGTAAGCAGACTAAATTATACGAGTAATAAGCACTACTATATTTTGGCACGTACATTGTGCGTTACATCCATTTAGAATAAATATTTAAAGTACACTTTCTAAACGGCTTAGAATCGTCGATTCTTCTGGAATGTTTATTTTCCATGTTTCGCTTGCTCCTCGGCCTGCATCTTGGTACGCAGGGCCGGGACGTCCTCGGGAATTCGAACTATGGTGTGGAATTTCTGGAAAAAAAAATCCAAATAGTAAAGCAGATAATCAGGTGTCACCTAATTTTTCGAAGAAATTAATATTTAGCATCACTAACGCAGCGTTTTTAGCGGTTTCGCATTTGAAATTCTATCTTATTATTGTGACAGTTCATCAGTTTTTGATGGGAAACATCTTTTGCGGTCAGCATGTCTACAACGCGTTGCGTGGCGTTGCTTTTTGCTTAGTTCGACTGTTTCAATTTTAAATAGATTCCACGTTTGATGTGCCATTATTCATTTCTTACCATACAAGAAGCCGTTTTGTCCCCAATAGAGATTAAATGTTTATTTAAAATTGTTTTTCTTTCCTTTCCTATTTTTGTCTGGCCTTATTGACGACAAATCTATATAAGTTATAATACGCGAGCGAAAACTTTATACCCCTTTTAAGGAAAGACGCCTAGATATAAAAGCATGGAATTTCTCCTAGTTGTAGTTGATATGGAGGAGGGCGCGGAATACTAGTTTTATTTATTTAATAAACAAAACGCTATTCACACTACAATATTTTGACATGAAACGATAATCATACAAGATGCCTGGTTTATTTATACCTTTACATACTTTTTTCTCTATCTAACATACCTCCATACGCGTTCCCGGTGTGACCCGCCATAGATACAGCATGTACCCAGGGATGCACAGCATGGAAGACAGAGCGGTGAACCAGCCGAAAGCGTGCGACCACCACGGATATTCGTAGTTCATGTACTTGATCGGCTTCCATTGCACCAGGTTGAAAAGGAAAACGCTCTGTGGAAGAATAAAGAAATTATGGACAGTTCAATTCGGTCTGAGACAGCATGTGATTTTCAACAGAGTTTAATTAAAGAAAATCTTTATTTGACACTTTAACACTGGTCTTAAGTTTAATTGTTCTACCCAGTGCCTAACTGATTTAGGTAGTCAGCAGGATATAGTTTAAATAGTGACTTAAATTACAAAGTTTAACTACGTCTGGCGTAAAGAAATATCAACTATCAAACAGCGAAGATAAGGAGCATATAATAAACACTGAGGAACTCACAATGCAAATAGCGGGAGTAAATCCGACCCAGCAGAACTTCCACCAGATGGTGGGATAGTATCCGATCATCTCTTTGATGCCGTCGTAGAATCTGTTGACTCCGAACGCCCAAGATATAGACACGCACTCGAAGAAGATCAAAAATAGCAGACAGAAACCAGACACCGCGTACGAGTCCAATATTTGGAACACGTACATACCGCCCTGTGAAAACAACAACATTGGGTTAATTATGTGATACGAGTATTTTTAGATCACCAGTTCCATAGCTTTCGTATTCAAATACGATTGACTTTTAATTCGGGTGGAATACTTTTGATTTTTATTATTTGCATTAAATTCTTAACAATTTAAAGCATAATATTTTTTGAATGAGTCATGATGATTTAGGCAGTCGTCTAACGGCGTGCTATGTTATGATTTTTCTAGGGCAATCAGACAACGGACCCACACCTAACAATCTTATCCTACAGGATATTATTCAAACAATGAATCATTATAATGAGACAACGCCCGCAACTAACGCCGCCAAAATTCGTTTATCGCGCTGGAAACATACATTTTTCCAAGATGAAGAGTATACTATGTCCTTCCCCGGGACTCAAGCTATCTATACCAAACTTCAGCAATGGATCACCGGTGTGGGCGTGAAGAGGTAACAGATTTTTTTAATGATATTTTAGGGAGCAAGCGAGCAGACGAGCTATCTGATGGAAAACAAGCAGCCGTCGCCCATGCACACTTGCGACATCCAAAGAGTCGCAAGTGGGTTGCCGGCCTTTTAGGGAATGGGAATAGATATAGGGGATCAGGGAAATTCGGTCTGTCCCCAGTTTTCTGTAAGGCCGTGGTACTTCGGTCGAGCCGGTCCATTCGTGTCGAAGAATGGCTTTCCCGCGACAAGAATAGATAGACAGACAGACAAACTTTTGTATTAGTCATATTAGTATGGTAGTATGGATGTAGAACTATGGATACATATAAAAACCTCACCTCAGATATACAAGACAAGCCAACCAAGTAAGATATGACACATGTGATAGCGATGAATATTTCCTTTCTGCGCCTGAGCAGTTTGGGCCACTCGTCAATGACGGCCGTGATGAAGCCTTCCATGGTACAGAACTGGCTGTCGAGACCGATGAGGAGGAGCATGAAGAAGAACAGACACGACCATAGAGGAGCCCCGGGTAACTGGAGTACTGCAGACGGATACGCCAAAAAGGCTAGACCAGGCCCTGAAATATTATGTAAAAGATTATTTAGTATTAATAACGTTAAGTATAAAATATATAAAAAAAAATATATATTTTTAATTTTTATATAAATAAAAAACAAATCATACTTTATAACTTGCTATACTAAAATTGAACATATATGTGGAAGAAGCAGATAAGTAACATTTTGCAACCTTCGAATTTTTTCCCATAAAATTTGACAAATCTTGTAACTTACCTATTATTATTATCTAGCTAGTGTGTCTAGCTATAGATCAAACCCACAATATTTAAATTAACTTTTCTGTTCCAAAAGCGTCCATCAACGCAAAAATTTGAGAGTTTTTAAAATGTTAGTTATCTGCTTCATCCACTTATGTATTCAATTCTTTTTAGAATTTGAGCAAATAAGTGCCATTGACGAGTAAACATCAAAGTTACTTACCAGACGCCGCGACTTCAGCCACAGGTCTTTGCTGTTCGTGGGCCATAAACCCGACCACAGAGAAAATAACGAACCCAGCGAACATGGATGTACTCGAGTTAACAGAACACACGATCAATGCATCCCTAAAAATATTAATTTGAAATTAGATAAATACTTCTTATATATAATAGCAAAAACATGAAATCATTTTTAACGTGAAGAATTTATAACATCCCCCATATTTGCCTGCGGGAAGAGGAGATGTCACATTTGAGTTAAAGCTTATTATATTATATTTTTTTTAATAAAGCGGATGCGGAACAAAACAGAATATTGGTGAACTGAAGAACAGGGAGAAAATTGGTGCAGGACACCCGGCTCAGATTCGAATTTCAAATTCAAAATATTTATTTTAGATTTTCACCCATAGTGCCTTACTTTAGTGTTAGTAAATGTGAAATATTAAATAAAGTAACTAATTATTATATATGGGAACCTTGCTACCGGAGCATGAAGTGGCACCCAGTGCTCTAGCAACTTGGGTCCAGAGTGAGGCTCGAGTCATGCGTATCATGTTAAAGATTTCAAACATGTATAACAGTTAGAAATACACAAACAGTATCCAAGACTTACTTGTACACATTGTTCGTAAACTTATTGTAACTTCCCAGGGCTACCAGAGTACCAAGGCCCAGGCCGTACGAGAAGAAGATCTGTGTAACGGCGTCGATCCACACCTCAGACTCCAGCAGCTTCGACATGTTCGGCATCACGTAGAACTTGATGCCCTCCATTGCTCCGGGTAAAGTGATACCTGTAAAACGTTTGCATTCTTCACAATAGTTCTATTACATGAAATTAAAAGAAGAAATTTTCTGATTATGCAAGTGTATTTGTTATGCTTGCATACCTTACAAATATATAATCTAATTTCTGGGTAGTAGGTAGTAATAAAGGTGTTTTGGTACTTAAATAGTTATTAACTTTTTTCGATATTCATAATTTTATTTTGATGAAATAATCACCTCTAATCAACAGAACAGTCAGCAGGAAGTAGGGGAACAGGGCGGTGAAGTACACAACTTTGCCGGTCCACCTCACGCCCTTCCAGATGCAGAAGTAGCACAGGATCCAGACCAACAGCAGCGTTCCGGCCAGCTCCCAACGTATGTTGCCGATATGCTCAATACCACTCGAGATTTGAAGAGCTCGGCGCCTGAAAATGTTAATCGTTGATTGAAAATGATGATCGAAATATTTTGTGAGTGCATAATGATTACATCAGCATAAATAAATAATAATAATATAATAATATCTATGCTATATATGGACGCTTCATACCACGACAGTCTGGCCCCGCGCTAAGTACCCAAGGGACTTGTGTTACAGGTACCAGGCAGCGGAAATATATTTAATACTTTTATACTATACATATATTTAATATTTTTATTTTATGATACACATATTTAATACACATCCAAAACCCAGGAATATTGAAAAACTTGTTCCGTCGTCGGGATTCGAACTCGCGACCCCCGGCTTAAGCTACCAACGCGCTTACCAACTGAGCTACAGAGGTCGTCAAATGTGCTTTTATTTTCAAATATAATATTATTGATTATATTAATTGATGATTAAGAATTTGCCTTATAGGACATGTGCCAATATCTGTAGTGATAGATAACTCACTCCCAAAACTCCTTGACGGGGTCCGAAAGGACTGCCTTGCTGATGTTCTTGCCGTTGAGTGTGCAGAAGGTGGTCATGTCCATGGAGGACCAGCACGTAAGGTTCTTGCGGTCGTAGGGGTTGACGCAGGTCTCCGTGTTCCAGTAATTGTCGCAGGACCTCCAGGGGACGTCTGGGAAATTCAAGTTTGTAGGTCAACAAATTGTAGTTAATACTCAGGCAAGATGCTAGGAAGCGGAAAATGTAAAGTAATTTATGACCGCTTATCTGTAAAGTTACAAAATATGCATAAAAATACGAAATATATGCTTCAGTAACAATAAATTTGTAACAAAAAAAATAAAACAGACAAGCTTTGCTAAGATTTGAAATAATAATTGAAGACATAAGTAGAAGAAACGAATAACTAGCATATTACAACCTTCGAGTAAATACTCATTTTTCCCTATAAAATTTTAAAAAATGATGTGATTTAGCAATATCATTATCTAGCTTGTATATCTATACGAGTACATCAAATCTACATTATTTTTATTTAAATTGATGTTCCGGTCTAAAAGCGTCAGTTCACGCAAAAATCCGGCAGTTTCTAAAATTATACCCGCTTCTTCCACTTACGACTTCAATTGTAACTAATAAAGTATACCTGATCTCATTGACATGAAGAAGTAGAATATAGCCCAAGCTAGAATGACGATGTAGTAGACATTCATCCAACAAGACATAACAGCAGCAGCATAACCAATTCCTGAAAGAGACAAAATATATTAAGGAATTAAAATATAAGACCAAAAATACAATACAAGGGTAACCGTAATCCCAAAAGTTCATTCCAACCCTAAATTTAGCACTCGTTTTGAATGCAAAGTTTTAATTTGAAACGTAAATTAAATTAACTTTATCGTCACTGTCAAAGATTAAAATGGAGCTAAGAGAATTATTAAAATGTTTTAATTCAAAATTTTGAACAATCTCTGCATCCATTATCAACATTGACTTTGAACCTTAAGTTTTTAGTGGTAAACACGGGTTCTAGGGACCGAAATTACGAATTCTGAATGGGACTCCCAACAAAGGTATGGCACATGAAAGGTCGTTTGCATTCCATCCGGCGATTATACTTTTGCGGTGAAACTGAGTCTTTGTCAAATTGTTTTGCATGATGAAAACATTTCAGTACAGCATTTTTCTGTATTTTATTATGTTTTAATACTTTATGTAACTTTGTGAATTTTTAAATTCGCTTCGGTTCTTTGTTTGAATATTAATTAAACTTCAGACACTCTATTTGGACAATTTGCTTCGCTTATTTAATCGGGAAACATTAATACAAATTTACCTTTGAAAATGGGTGCAATTTTGAAAACTCCCAATCCTCCGATGGTGAGCATTTGTCCCATAGCAAGTTCCATGAAGAACATGGGTATTCCAGCAAGAAACAGGGTGAGGAAGTATGGTATGAGGAACGCGCCGCCGCCATTCTTGTAACATAGGTAAGGGAATCTCCAGACATTGCCGAGACCGATGGCCAAGCCCACTACCGACAGAATGAAGTCGAGCTTACTGGCCCAAGACCCTCTCTCAGGCAAGTCAGATTTTGTAGCTGTATCGCTAAAATAGAGAACATTAAATGTACTCATGATAGTGATGCATCAATGAATATATATAAAGTAAATCAAAATGGGAAAATTTTAATGGTTTATTTATAGATACAAAAGGCAATTTCTACTAGACCGTGTGTGGTGGAAAACATGAGTGGTCTTATAATCGACTCTTATACTCTTGAGAAGTCAATTGGTTTCTCCCAAGCTTGCAATTAGTAACGACCAAAACAAATTTGATGCTATCTTTGGTAGAAACTTGTTACTTCCTATTCTTTGTCCGAAAATTCTTTGTTGCTTCGTTGATCGTTGCACATTTTCATTTTTACGTTTACAAAGTGCTGACCTAACGCTATGACTACTTACTAACTGAGAGACATCATTTTTTTACGGCTAATTCAGTAACTTCTTAGTTTGAAGTTTGAAAAGTTACCTCTGTTTACTGCTGACTCCTTGTAGTTCGATGTCGTCACCGTGGTCATTCTTCGTGTCCATTTCTTCTGCTGTTTTTTATTTCCTTCTCTATTCAATCTATATCTCCGTTTGAGAGACCTTGCGAGACTTTTGTCACTAAATCTTTAGTATCATTTTTAGTTGTAGAAGAAACTAGTTAAGTATCTTGTGATAAGTTTATATCTGAAACAAAAGTTGTATAGTTTTGTAGAAGTTAAAATTTTACGTTTTTTAAAACTTATCCAACAACTCTTGAGTTAATGAAACCATATAAGGTCTGTTTGCTTTAGTTATGTACTAATCTATGGTAAAATTAATAATAATTGTTTATGTGTAATAATAACTATTACAAACAAAAATGTAACTCATATGTGTTGATGGACACTCAAACCAATAAAGGATTACTCGTATTTTGTATCAACCGCCAAAATATACCTAAGTTTACTTAATTTTATTTTAAACAAATATTTAAAATATTATTGAAATGAAACAATATTTTTTAATAAAAAATAACAATTGAATAAATCTGTAAAACTCTTTTGTCAGGTCGCGAGTCTAAGTGATCTTCATATCTTGAGTATTCCAGAAGCTTTTATCTCGAAGGTTTGTATGTAAGTTTGTGAGCAATTATCCGTATCGTTAACCACAGATTTGACCCTCGTCAGACCCGAGCATGACCCCGCTCGGTTAAATACACGATAGTTTTGTTATAGACCGGTCCAGAGTCAGTGGCGCTACCATGAGTTTGAAGCAATAGTATATGTGGATAGCGACTACGCAAATTTTTAGTATGGTTTACAACGCCTCTAGCAGTCACTTGCGGTACTAATATTTTTGGTGGTCGGTATCGAGTATCCTTACTAATCTTTATTAATATTATAATTTGGCAAAATGTGTCGTGGACCAGCCGTATAGTTTATTAAAAGCTGGTTAATGGTTAATACACGGCTGGTTCGCGACGTAACTCAGACACATCGGCTCGCTGACAACTCGAGATAGTTCCAGGGTACATCTAGTGGTCAGCGGACTACTGGTTAAGAACCACTATTATGGATATGATCTAATCAATTAGTAGATAGAGCCTTATGAAATAGACCCATAAGGGTCACTTCATAATCGCCGATTAACAGAGTATGACGACCCGAGAGCAAGATTGTATAGAGTACTTACTCGCCTCCTGTTCGTCATCATCTTTAATCACCTTTTAGCAACTAGTTGACAAAGTATAATAAATACCTGTGCTTGTACGACGATCGTACCGACAATAGAGATGTTGACAAGGTCAAAAATTCGCAAATTTTTAGTTAACATATAAATATCTCAGCTAAATTTCAGCTTGATAATTTTTATTTATTTTTTGTTGTTTTGCCGTGAATGTTGGGCAGGCAAGTAAATTGTTTAGTACTACATTTTTTATATTTATTTACAATTTAATAAATTCGGTAATTAACAACAATATTTGTTATAAAACCACTACCATAAAAGCAATATTTAACATAGTTACCAAGCGTCTTCCCGCGGTGCGTACAAACTACCTAAAGGTGACGTCATAACTAGGTATCGTTTTGTATGGAGCGTTTTAGGAAGGCCAATTTTATGTTATTTTTAAATTGCCATAATATCTTTGAGACAATTTAGGGGCGTCATTGTTTTACAAATATTTCAATTTTTGTTACGTCTTTTATAACCAATAATAATAAAAAAATATTCGACTAGCCTATTATAAGCGACCATATCATAAACGAAAGGCTGTAGATAATACGCAGAACAAGGATGAAAAATTGTCGTGGGAGAGCCATGCTTAGTCATGTATGTATCGGCCTCATACAAAACTAGCGTGAAATAGCGTTGCGCTGTATTTCGTCTAGTAAGTAAGTTTCAGAGGCCCAACTCTACATAAAATTTTCTATCACCTGTTCCTGTAACCGATTCCATCATTAAAAGGCCGGCAAGGCACTCGCAAGGTTCTGATGTTTTTTTTTTGCCTTTTTCTTTTCCTATTTCTGTCACTATTATTACAATTTATTTGCACCAAGATTATATTTAAACAATGTTTACTTGATGAACTTAAAGTCAATCAAGCACTGTTTTTTTTTTAATTTCCTATGTAACATTATTTGTGAGGGCTATTTTTACTATAATGTTAACCATTATAGTTATATGTAAATTAAGTTATATGTAAATTTTTTCTGTCTCTCATAAATTGTGTTTTACATTAACTTATTACATATTTTATTATTTTTGCTGACTTCTGAGGATCATGACTCTTTGTAGCTAGTTGTCCTCAAATGTTTAAGGACTTGGTAGTTCCTAAAAATAGAAACTACCAAGTCCTTTAAAACTAATGTACATTTTGGTATTGTATTATTTAATGTGCTTGGTTGTCGCCTCCAGAGACCTTACCTAAAGACTTCTGATGTTACAAGTGTCCATGGGCGCCGTCAGTTTCTTTCCATGAGGTGACCTGTCAATTCGCTTACCCCCTTATTTTATTAAATTATTGTAATCTGTCTGCTAAAAATTGGCCTTTTTACAAAAATAACGTTTTTCACAGAAGCAAATTAAACTTAATGCAACAACATTAAAATTTTATAGGTTTTTTTATAATAATTGTACGGAGCCGATATTACGGAAAAATTTGTTTCGCACTCGAGAGGGTCTAGGTTCAAATCTCGATGGAGGCGTGTACCAATGTGACATTTTCCGATCTCAAGTACATAATACGAATGCTAATTGCCGTGGAAGAGCCATGTTGCGGCCGGCTCGACCGCATTGATACCGCCGTGGTATCACATCACACCTCACAGAAAACTGGCGTGAAACGGCGTAGTGCTGTGTTCTGTTCAGTGATTGAGTTTACCGGTGGCCCAATTTCCCTAATTCCCTATTCCCTCATAAAGACCGGCAACGCACTTGTAACTACATCTACTCGCTTGCCCCCTATATATCATAAAAAATGTTCATTAGACTTGTTATATAAAGACCGTATTAGGTGTACATACCTACTAAAGTAATTTTCATTAAGAGTGATTGTACTCAGTAGACAGTCTCTACTAAAGAGAAGTGACTCTTAAACTGTTGACTAATTTGATTGACGAACAAACATTTGCAAGCAGCATAACAATGTAAACATATGAATAGAAAAACTCACAGTTTCTTGTGATATAAATTGAGACTTTATATCACAAGATCTTATTATAGAATTATTCTGAAAACCTAAAGAAAGCCTTTCTATGGTGGCTATACTAAGGACCTGTTTCACCGCTTACAGGTAGTCTATTTATTTGACAGATACAACTTTATTTAACAGATTTTGTATGGAGAATCTGTCAAAGTTGTGGATAGCCTAACATAAACTTTAACAGTAAGCGGTGAAACAGACCCTAAATTATGCTGCAGAAAATTGTCATATTACTAGCATTTGCCCGTAATTTCCTTTGTTGGAATTTCAAAAATGCGTATTTTCTTATGTAGATGTATTTTCTTATTAAAAAAGGAAACGATTCGTAGCTTATTATCAAGTATAAAACGGAATTATGCAATAGTCAATTTTGCTTTTATCGCCCTCTTAAAGCTGAGATCAAAGTTCAAACCATTCGTCAAAATCATGACTGATGATCTGAAGAATCTAAGAGAAGCCCTAGACTAGACTAGACTTTCAATTCATTTTCTATTGTGCTCTATTGTAGAGACATTGTTATCTAATTTAGTTAATCTATTTTGCATCTTGTAGGCTACTGTTCACTTAGTTGAAGAGTTGATTAGCGGTTAAATAACTCTACATAATATTTTATAGACAAATATTCTAATAATCAATAGTGAAAATGCGGATTAAACTTCTCGAATAATCCATGCTGATATTATAAACGCGAAAGTGTGTTTGTCTGTTGACTTTTCACGCCCAAACCGAATTTACTGAAATTACTAAATGTTTAAAACATTTACTAAATATTTAAAACATTTAGTAATTTAGACTATACAAACAACAGGGAAACATAATATTTGTGTTACTTTTGTTCAAAACAATATCTGCCCGAAGCTGGTAACTACACCAGAATTAAAATACGCTTATTTTCTTACTTCAAGTTAATCTCGGCGCTATTTTCATATGTGCTTTGTCCACAATATTAAAGTTAAACAAAGAACATTCAAAACACAACCCAGTCATAATGTGCAAAGTCTGTTAAAATAACTTGGCGCGGAATTTCATACTAATTTTGTCATTTTATATTATGTTTAGAGACAACAGTCGAGCGCGAAGCAAACACTGTCGTAACATCTTTACATCCATTTAGCCGGATATTCAGCTACCTGTTTGAGAACCTCTGGATACTACCAGAAAGCTGAAATTTTCACCGTCTCGTAAGCTTACACCCATACCTCAAATCCAAAATTCCAAGTCTGTACGTCATTTAGTTCTGAAGTTAAGCGATAGCAAAGTTTCGCATTTTCGACACTCACTCACTCATTATCCCTAAAATATAATTACTACTTCCCATGAGCTCAGAGAGTTGAAATTTGGTACAGAGCTAAGGTTCAATAGTCACATAAAGGGAAAACTATAAAAACTAGGATAATTTAATTTATTACCATACATACGATTTCGAATTTAAATTTGGTGAGAACCATGGCTATTTTGATGACTGTTATGGTAATTTTTAGTTTCGTACCTCCTGAGATGCGAGCTGGAGAAAGAAAAAAAGAATACAAAGATGTGTATGAATAAAAAAGTGCCAAAAATAACCTTTCTACAAAAAGAAGTGAAATCTCACGAAAGACGTTCTGTAAAATAAAAAAAAAAGAACATATTATATACGGTTGAAATGTGAAAAATCCTCCTTTTTTTAGAGCCGGTTAAAAAAGTACAGGCTAAGTCTAATAATAAACAAATTGCAGTAAAGAACCTTTGACATGACACACCTTTGTCTAGATTTCATTACTTTTTAACCGACTTCCAAAAACGAGGAGGTTATATGTTCGGTTGTGGATTTTTTTTTACAGAGAAACAAACAGCTCAATCGAGACTCGGCCTGTTTTTTACAGAATGTTTTTTGGTGGGATGCTTATTAGACAAGTGATTAACATTTTTTAATATTTGAAGACAAATGACAGAAAAATGGGGTGTATAAGTTTGACGTATCAGTCTGTCTGTATGTGTCACCATGGCACCCGAACTGGGCACAGTTCGGCTGCCATGGTGCACAGCTACGTAAAGATTACTTATAGACATGTTTGATGAAAACCGGTTGAGCTGTTTAAACGTTATGGGGGTAAGAGTAAGGAAGAAAGATACCAAAAGTGCAAATAGAATTATTGATGTTTTTTTATTTATTACTTCGAAGTTTTTACTTTTAATATAAAATGTATGAAACTAGTTTGATACCTAATATTAATATCAAAAAGTTTAAGGAAATATTGAAATGAACATATAAATACGAAATATGTATTTAATGCATATGATATAACTCTCTTATATATCTATATAGATTTATAAGAGAGTTATATCTCTTCTTGCTATTAAACATTTAAAGTATTTTTCTTTTAAAGTTATAAAGAAAAATACTAAAAGCAAAATAGAGACAAGAAAGTTCGTTGACGCGAAAACTATTTTTATTTATCAAGTGCAAAAAGAAAATGGAAAGTGTAAGCTCGTCGTAAAAACAGATAGACAGAATATACGAGTAAATTCTAAACGAGAAAGTAGCAAGTAATGACCTTTTATAAGAGTTTGCAACGAAATTATATTGATATTATCAGACCCGACAGACGTAGTCCTGTCGAGCTATTTATTAATTTTAATTATTCTCAAGTTTTCTACACATATAAACTATTTTTATAACTACTAAAATGTAAATATAAATCTCGACTTTCAAAAATTGTTCAAAAGTGTATATCTAATCTATACATATATTCATTTATATATTCATTTCACATTCTAATAAATCTTTTTATATATTTAGAAGCTATTAAGTCTAGGCAACACCTAGAATACTTTTTATCCCGGGAAAATGTACGATTCCCGTGATATGCAAATTTTCGCCCAATGAAATTGATAGCACCAACTAGTCTTTTGAATAAAATTTGAATTGTCGAATCTCGATCATGAAAACCGCGCTCCTATTTACGCATATTATGTAGTATTTACCGAGCGAATCATCAAAACTCCATTTTCCTTCACGATATCTGTCGGAAGTAACTCAATAAAACCCCCCCGCGTCGCCGTGACGAGGATATTTTCTACTTAGTTGGAGAAAATTGAAAAAGTGTCATCCGAGATGTAGATATCCCCTTTATTAGTTTTCTTTTCCAAGTAACATAGAATTTTTCGTAAGGCGCAATCCACATTGGCGACGCGCTGTGCGACGCGTCCTGTTTTTCGACTACGGCATGTACCTCTTTAAACACAGGCCTTTGCGTATGATTTATACAATATTTATAGAGCGAAGTAACCACTCATCAAATACTTAATACTATAATTATACTTTGAGTTTCAGTGGGGATGCTCGGTTTGTTTAGTTTTTTTACAGTTGCACATCTTAACTTACAGATGGCGATTTGGCTTTTGTACATAATATTACTATTTTATTTTTAAACACATCTAGACATATACACAAATTATTATGCTAAGGCTCAAACCTAAAGCTCTTACAGTTTTTCCGTAAAATGTACCACAAACCTGCACGGGGAGCGATGACAATGACCATATTATGATCGCTCAAGCGCATACAACATTCTCACAACATAGTCGGCCTAGCCCAGGGGATCGAATATCTCAATACGTCTGGAACCTACTATATGCGGGTTTTCTCACCATGTTTTCTTTCACAGTACGACCATACGTATTGTATTTAAGATCAGAAAATGTCTCAATGGTACACACTTCCACCCAGGTTTGAACCTCCACCCTCTCGAATGCGAACCAAAGGTATACCCACTAGACTCTCACTCCACGTTTATTGTTGTGTGGGTACCGCCACATCACTCCCTTTTTTTTTATTTGCTAATGTGCTGGCATGAGTCAACGCCATAATTCGCGAAATTTTTATGTTTCTCATTTACAGTATCTTCAACTCCTAACTTTATCTACCTATTAATATTCTACTTGCCTTTTTTCGAAAAACGAGTAATACACCAACATTTTGGGAATAAGCTGATTAGCCAAGACCAAATGAAGACCACAAGGGAAAATCAAGGAATGTTAAAATATTACTACTAAGAGAAATACAGCTTTATATATTTTAAAAGTCTATATACAGCCAGGGACAAACAAATATAAATTGGACTTTAACAGTTGACAGCGACGATTTTACCCAATTCTGATTTTTATAATAATGTTTCACTAAAAAGCTTCATAAATAATTGTTGTTTCTGTTTAATTTTTACTGTAATTTTTATTTTCAATAAAGTATATTTGTTTGTTTGTTAAAAAGCTAACAAATTGCATTAAAAACTCAGTTTCAGAAAAAGTGACATTCTTTGTTTTTCTCGCGTGGTCTTCAAATGTAGCCTTTCAACTGTCTATGCCAAAAATAAAGTTAATCGATTGCTTTGTCAGGGTATAAGGGAAGGACAAACCAACAAACACACTTTTTCGTTTATAATATTATTAATAAGGATTAAAAATAACGAAGCCGCGCGTCGATGCACTCAATGTGAGTTGAGCCTTACTGTGGATTCCGAGCTTGTAATATTGTACCGTTGTTGTACGGGTTTCATTTCATCATTCTATACATGGTGGTTTTATGGGGTGATTTCAAAGCGTAACAGCGGCAAAAAAGTACTGCAGTTATTTATTTTAATACTCCTTACGTTACTTTTGTAGGTCAACGGGCATTTTTAATAAATAATTTGCTATTTTTTAATTAAAAAATGTTATCCAAAAATTGTATTCGACAAGATAAAATTAAGGCTCTGTAGTTCACCTTAGCCTATCATCACGTTTTCCCCCTTATTGCAACAAGATCTCAAAATTTAAAAACAAGATATTCCGTTTCACGTTAAATCTTTCTTCGTACCAAGGTTTCATATTATTATAATTAACGTCTAAACAAATATGTTGATAGACAAAACTAATCCACAATATCTCCCTAGCTTTTAAAAAAATTCAATAAATCGAAATATAACTTACAAACAACACACAAACACTAAACACACATCGTCACACGGAACGCACACGTCAAACTTCCAAGATGGCGGATGACAGTTGCGTGCTCTCCCGCCACATGCTGGGGCCCGAGTGCCGCTGGCCTGGCCCGAGCATGTCAGGCGGCGTGAGCTGTCAGCCGCCGAAAGAATTTATGGCCACAATTGGGACCCTCCGGAAGGTGTGATCTCCGATCCGTCGGTTGACATTGCCTCTATGAAACGCAATTTAACTATTATCATGTACCAACGAACTGATTTCGCGAACGGTGATTCACTACCTACATATTTATCTGCTACTTCTACTTTTCATCTGATGAATTTCTATGCGAGTCCCAAGGTTTAGCTCGTCCCTTGGTTACCCCTGAGATCATATCTAAGGGTTTTCGTGGTTTGTTATCACTGTTGATCCTGCCGACTTAGTAGTTGCAGTGATGGGAAAGTAGACCCATTGCTCGTTCCAAAAAAAATGGCGATCCACTATTCAAGATCAAAATTTAGATGGTGCTTAGGAGACTAAATGGGAAATCACAATATTACACTGGAAATCTGTGAGTGTACCATTGTATGTTTAAAAGCACTATGAGACTCATTGGCGCCTTATTCTAACTCCGGCATCGGTTTTATCGAAACTGGGCCATTTAAGCAGTAGAAATGTTATAGTTCCCAAGTGTGTGCCTGTACACAAGACCAGTATCTCTTTCTTTACCATCATAACCCAGCGGACCGGACGACCGACACAACTGGCGAGAGAGACAAGTGAAGGAAGGACTTTAACCATACGACGTATGGATCATCTGTCCTAATCAAACCTGTAATTAATATTGTTGTGTTTTAAACATGGAAACTGATCCTACAACCTTCAATCAGGACGACGTCAAGTCACACGCTATATTACTAAACCACATGACGAACTATACTAAATAAGAAAGCTCTTTCAAAAAATTTTTGAAAGAGCCTAAGATTTTACGAGGTATTGCTGTTTGAAACCTTCGCCGAAAAATGCGCTCCAGTACAATAATTGGATTTTTTTTATAAAATAATAACAGGTTACCTGATGGAAAGCAACTAGCATCGCACATAGACACTCGTAACATTAAACGATTTGCAGGTGCGTTCCCGGCCTTTTAAGAGGGAATACGCTCAGTGTTTGAAGATTTGCAGTTCGTATCGGTCCGTTAATACTGCTGGCGGTTATTAATTCTAGAGTTTTACTATGCGAGGCAGAAAACCACGCGTAAAGCACACGGACTGCCAATCACCAAGTATAAGAAATGGGTCGTAAATTTTTAAAAGTCGAATTTAACTATCATATCATATGTAACTCCTATGGGTTGCCATTTTACTATTACAATACAAGGCACCAACAAACGATTTCGGGAATAGTGAATCACAATTCGGTAACTAGCTTGTCTTGGCTTGTCAGGTTTAAGGAGGCGGAGGGTAGTTTGGGAACGGACGAGTGACTCATATAATTGTTGAGATGACCATATCAGGACGATGTCATTATTTGTCACTACCTTGATCACGATCAATTTTATGCCGAATAGGATTCGTGGAATCCTGGCATGACTCGATTTTTTACAGACTTCCAAATACGAGGAGTTTCTTATACGTTTGGCTGTATGTATTATTTTTTGTATGTTCAACGATTACTCAGCCATTTGTAGACCGATTTTTTAAATTCTTTTTTTTTATATTGGGTATGGCTCAAATTTGGTACCATGTTCATAATGTAGTACCCAAGTTTTATTAAAAAAAATGGGACTAGTAACTGCCATCGCCCATAGATCAGCCTTTCAAGAGGGACACCCTCTTTTTTTAAAGGTTTTAAAGTCAAATTAGACCTAAAATACTGCTGGTGATGGTCCATTCCAGAGTCTTAGGCTAATAACAATACAAGGCTTATATCGAGCCAGCGCTGGCCCGTCTTATTGGCTGCCAGTGTTGGATTCATGTGAGCTTTACAAATTGAAATCTATACCAGTCATTGTACAATCAGAGAAGTTGAAACAGATTCAGATCGTGGATCTAAGTAATTTGGTCGGGTTATGTCAAACCCAGCCGACAGATCACGGCTTACATAGAATTGACATAACCCGACCAAATGACATAGGTCCGTCAACTGAATTTCTTTCAATTTCCCTAATTATACAAGAGAATATAAAATAAATAATTGACACCCCTTAAAGTTAAAATAAAATAAGAACGAAATAATAATATCGTAGCATTTTATATTCATCCCTAAGCTACGCCGTCGTAGCGGGTGCTACGTCGTAGACAAGAAACTTGATTGGGCTAAAAAGTTGAAAAGACAAAGTAATAAATAATTTATATTATTTTATAAACATAAAATAAAATATAACCTTTAAGTCTTGTGGTAATAAATAATATTCATTGTAAAAACAATTTCGAAATAAACTAAAATATATAGTTTTTAAATAAAAAATATATAAAAGGAAATAATTTTTTTAAAAGTTATAACGATATACCTAATATATTTTACCGAAAAACATTTTTTTTAAATCGCATAGTATCAAACTAAATTATTATATTCTAATCACGTCTATTATTTCCACAAAACCAATTCTATTAAAAAAAAAAGCAACATAGTATCTTCAAACTTTATAACCTCAGAAACACATCTTATTATTGTTAGTAATATTTGACTAGTACTTTGCCTTTGTTATTATAGTAAGTGATAGTAAATACTTACGTGGTGCGGCAGTAGCGACCGGGGTTGGGCGAGGGCTCGCTCTGAGGGCGGCAGGACTTGTCACCCGCGCATGCGTACACACAGGGGTGTATTACGTGTTAATACAAAGTAGTGGCTATTGAAGATTGTATGAAATTCATGTTTATTAGTCATTGAATAATCAAAATTGTTTTAGCAAGCGAGAAGACGGGTCATCTGAAAAAAAGCAACTGCCGTAGCCTACGGCCAGTTTCTGCACCGAATCGTTTTAAGTGCACTGCCGGCTACAAAACGAAAACGAAAGGCGAATGCGAATGGGAATGCGAGAGCGAGTACGAGTGCTAGTGTTAATGCTAATGCTAATGCTAATGTGAATGCATAACGAAATGAAAACGAAAACGCAACAACACTCACACTTCCACACACACTTGCACTCGCACTTACGTTATTTCTTAGGACTTCAAATATATATAGATAATACAAATTCAAAATCGATTAAGCAATTTCAGCGAAAAAAAATAATCATTTTTATCAGACAGACTTTTTTGCATTTATGGCTTGGAAAATCTAATTGCCATTGACTTCACTTAAGAAATAACCTCCTTTATTTCAAATCCAGTTTACGTTGGATACTATTCTACGAGTATGATCCTAGTAGCAGGGGTCAGCTTATATTGGCCACAAAGGATACACCTTGAAATACACTGAACAAACTTACTGAATTAATGTTCTTAGAAAATTATTCATTCACTTACGCCGTCAGTGCTTACGCTAGATATACAAGTCTAGCTTATAGACTAGCTTTAGCCTGGTGTAATACAGACCAAGATATTAATGAAGAACTTTTGTAATGTTCTTTTAAATCAAGTTCCAAAAAGGTAATTGTAATATTATTATTATTGGACAATCAGAGTGGTAGAACACACTCTCACAAAAAACAGGCGCCCAAGTTCTTTAAAAAGACCGGGGACATCGGCCAGGTTGTGTGGGACTCTACGAGGATCTGCCCACTAAAACCCCACGGTGCTGAACCCTCCGCTTCCCTTCCCTTGAGCAAATTTCCGAGCACGACTAACCCAACTCTGCCAACGGTTGAGTTTCGTCATAAAATCGTGGTGCGGGCCTTTCTAGACCACGAGAGTAGAAGTAGGGAGCAAGAAATACCTAGAAAAAACCAACTACACACTTGTACATTTTAATGTTTAGTTATGTTTTGTTATATTTTACCTATTTTTAACACTCTATTGTCTAGTTTACACGTATTAAGTAGATAAGTAGGTAACTAAATTTACGTATTTCAGTAGTTAACTTCTTAATTGACTCAAGATGGACGATCATCAACGTACTGAAGTCGTAAATTCTGTCATTAAATTTGTTATTGATGAGGTTTTGGAGGAATAAATTATTAAAATACCTACTAAAAGGAGCACGACGAAAAACTGTACCCGAATACGCCGCTACAATTGAGAATTCAACTAAATTGTGCTGACATGTACCTGTCTAAATGTGTCAAGTGACAAGCCCTGCTTACCAACTTAATAGAAAAATTAGAAAAATTTCTAATTATCTGGCTAAGTAGTAACTAAATTTTAACTTGCAACTTGCTACTAAATTGTGTGTTTACATGCAATTAATAATTTAAAATTTAGTTACCTACTTATCTACTCAATACATGTAAACAAGACATAACACAGTGTCTACAACTTTTTTGACAGATTCTCCATACAACATCTGTCAGAAAAAGTTGTGGACAAACTGTCCGAAAATCATCAGTAAGCGGTGAAATAGGCTTACAAAAATGTTTCGACGGAATGTTTGCTAGATAGTCGTTAACACACCCAATCCTCTTCATATAATTAAAGCACACCATCGACAATTCCCTCAATCAATCTCAAACTGGTGGGTTATTATGACCTCTTATTTCCAGCCCAGTCCCAGCCAGTCAGCACTCACGTGACACTAAATACGTGAAGTTTGACGTTCCCTAACGTCACCAACATGTTTAAAATCTATTCATAGACAACCAAACTAGTATTAATTCGTTTATTATTCTAATAAGAATACGAAAAAAGAACAAGGCAATTGTTGGGCGTATATTGAATTTCCTGGAACCATGCAGGTTTGTAATGGTCATAATAGCCCCCCTGTATCACTTCTCTAACGATACAATACGTCTCGTGCATATGCACCGAACCACGATGCATACACGATTAAAGTTGAATGGGTGAGTTGTTTATGAGGCGCCTTTCAACTGTACCGGAATTATCAGATCTTGGCGGGTTTGTTAATAACTGTACCAACTTGTTAATTGTTCCATCCGGCTTGCTTATATGTACTTGTTTAGTTTGTTATGTGTTGCCAGTGTGCATGCTGTAGTTTACAATTTACATCGCACGTATGAATTATTTTACATTGTACTGCGGATTAGAAATGTTCTGGTTCAGAATTTATGCTTTTCGATCTCGAATTTTGCAAGTTTGAAATGAGGATTCAGAAGGAAAAAATATAAAATATTAGATAAGGCCTGCAACTCTGTTGCGCCAAAATTTGTTAATCAAGATATAGCAGGTTAGAGGTTTTAACTGGCTACGACGATGACTTCGTTATAAAATACTAACAATATATTGTTCGTTGCGCCAAAACTAGTTTATCACGAGGAACCTAACATTTTTCGATTTGGGATGAAAAGTATCCACTGGTCTCCCCCGGGACTCAATATATTATGTCCATACCAAATTTCATGCGAAATCGGTTTAGCAGTTTAGGCGTTAAGAGGTGACAGACAGATATACGTTCACATTTATTATATAAGTATGGAAGTATGAACAATGGCTATTTTGAGTTAAGCGCGAGTCGTGATTGTATGAAAAAAAAGGCAGATCGCAGTGCCGCAGAGATATTGTGGCTAAGTTCTCATTTTTCACCGACCTCGGTCTAGAGACCAAAACCAAAAAATACTCTGTAGTGTGGTACACAAAAATTAGACTTGCCTTGTTAAAAAAACTGTCAGTCCTCACTGCCGCGTACCTACGGGATCGACCATTATGGTAGGCACCGTAGTTACGACGTTCGGAAATGTTTTTTTTAAATCACTCCGAATTATTGCCGTGGGAGAGCCATGCTTAGCAGGAATGGGCCATCTCGACCGGAATGATACCACGGCCTCACGGAAAGCTGTCGTGAAACGGCGTTACGCTGTGTTTCATTCAGTGAATTTACCGGCCATCTTCCCTAATCCCTTATTCCTATTCTCTCATAAAGGCCGGCAACGCACTTGCGACTCTTCGGATGTTACGAGTATCGGAGTGGATTTCCGATCCCACATCGCGCAAAGACATAAAACCAACATTTTCCAACGCACAAAAATCACTTATTTAATCACAAAGGCGAAAAATCAACAACAAACCCAACATAAATTTGAAATAATAGCCCAGTTAAAATACACAATAAAAACACAGAAAGAAAATTATCACATTTTTATTGCGCCGAATCGTTGTTTTTTGAGCTTTATCAGCGGAAAAAATACTTTCATATCATCCATATAAATAGAATAGCGAAAAATGTAAAAAGGCACAGTTATTGTAATCACGTTCGGAGTTTGTTTTTACGGAATGGGAAGTAATTCTGTTTTATATTCAACATTTTATGGTAAACATAACGTTACTGTGGCCGCGATTTGCATACGGACTTTTTGCGGACGTATTTGGAGCACATCTGAGCCTAGCGGATGCAGGGGAAATAAAATTTTAGGACAAAAATCCCTCTGAAAGAGGATGCAGTGGGAAATAAGAGTGTATTACGATTTTAGAGATTACTAATGCATAAGACAATGTTGTATACTTGAAAGTGTGTCTGTAAGTCACTTAATTTTTTTTGTAAATTTAGAGGGCAAATGAGCAGGTTGCCTGATGGAAAGCAACTACCGCCGCTCTTATTGATACAAAATCACCAGAGTCACAGGTGCGTTGCCGGCGGAGTACGCTTTCTTTTAATATTTTTGTCTGTTGTGCGGCGTTTTATTTTTGTAGGTCGCTGTCGTGTCGTGCTGTGTGGATCGAAAATCCAAATTAAGGATTTCACTTTTTTAAACCATTTTTTGTAGTTTAGTTATGACTTTCGAAAGAAAACAATTTAAGAATTGGATATATGAAATTTCATGGAAGCTTGCATACTTGCCCATGCCGGATCGTCTTATGCGTCCGAATCGTTCACTGACGAATTCAAATAAGAAATGACTTCGGTTCTCATAGATGTACGTTCAATATATAGCTTCGCTTTTTTTCCTACAAATATTGAGTCGTAAAACTTGCATGAATAATTCGAAGCGCTCCGCTCCGACACGCCCCGTCACAGTACACTCACATCAACAATGGTGCTACGAGGAGCTACGAGCGTAGAGCCCATGTTACGCTCGTAGCACTGATGCTACGAAATATAGAGTCACTGCTCGTATAGTTTTGACTTATTTATACGCGCCTTGGATATGAGCGCGGCGAGGCGGGGGAGGGTTACCATAGTTACCAGCTGTCTACTTTTTCAGTTGTCACTTGCCAACGGCGGCGGTAGTATTCTCACCCGTCCCCCGTCCATCCCACCAAACCTTTGGGCTGGTTTCAAATTTCATTAGACTTTATTTCCGTTAACTTGACATTCGGGAAAAATGCGTTCTTGAGTGTGACTTACACGACACTTATTTTGTTCCATTTATATATTTTATGTGTGAAAAAAAGAAGTTAGGCCAACTTCAAGAACTAAATAACTATTAACTATACAGTAAGAATGGTAATATCCATACCAATATTATAAATGCGAAAGTGTGCCTGTCTGCCTGTTACCTCTTCACGCCAAAACTGCTAAACCGATTCTGTCGGAATTTGGTATGAAGATACTTTGAGTCCCGGGAAGGACATAGGATATTTATGATCCCGATTAAATGTACGGTTCCCGCGCGAGAAACGATTTTTGGAGCAACGGAGATGCGGGCATCATCTATATATAAATACGCGAACGGGAAACTTTGTACCCCTTTTTACGAAAGACTCGTAGATGTTAAAGCATGAAATTTCTCCCACTTATAGATGATATTGAGTGTTAAGCGTGGAATACCAATATTATTTTAAAATATGCTTTAAAATTGCATATTTTAATAAATAAAACGCTACGCACACTTTAACATTTTAACATATATAAATGTGCGTTGCGTACATACGTACATACACTACAATACACACACTTAAATATTTTAATATGACACGATAATCATACACGAAATACTCTTTTGTTTTTGGTAAGTCTGTGATTTTTTTATTAAAATTTCATGGCCTGGTAACGAGACCCTTATGCCAAATTAGAGTATAATTTTTGAATGGAGAAATATTTATGGTCGAATTTCGACCACAGGACGACCTCTAGTGTAGTTGAATATAACAGCAAAATTATAACAAAAGTACACGAAACCAAATTACAGCTTCCTACAACTAACTCGCATAACTCAATCCTACTACAGCTTACTGAAATTAATTCTGCCATGAGAACAACCGAGCTGCTCTGTCGAGCTATTAAAACTTTTATTATAACTCCTACATTTATTATATTTTTGTCTACCCTTCTAGATTTAACACAAATGCGTATTAAATTCGGTAATTACTTGGGGCACTTTTATCCTTATTTTAAAAATTTTAAAGGCAAGGAAAGGAACTATCGTCGTCAAAGAACATTAAAGCTTCGCGCACATAATTCATGCGGCGCGCCGGGCCGCATCGCCTTTTTATACAAAGAAAAAAGTCGTAAAATTTTTATGAATTGCGATGCGTCCTGGCACTCCGACATACTGTGCTCACTCCTTCAAACTTAGGGTCAGGTTAGAACAATCACAAACTTGTAATTTTCAAAAGTATTGTAACTTATTCTAGCTTATTCTTGTCAAAAGCTTTCGTTAAACTCTGTCCTCACTTATTTCCTAGGATTCAGCAATATGGTATCATTTCCAATAGCATAAGCTTTCTATAACATTCTTTAGTATTGGAATATCTCGACGTTCAGCATTGTTAAGCCGAACCAATACAAAAATCCATTGAATATTCAAGGCACTTGCTATTTTGTGCATACTTCCAATACGACTGTCTTCGAGTATTCCATTGCAAGAATCGAGGATTCCAGCGAAATGAGTTTTACAAATGTTAAATGCAATTTTGTTATTGAAAGCTGAACGGTCTTTCTTTCTAGGGTTCCGTATCCGGGTGAAGAGATTTTGCTATCCGTCCATTTCTCACTTAACTCTAGAACTAATATCGCTAGAATAGACAAATATGTCTGCCCTCTATAAAACAAATAGGTACACAAAATTTTATTTCAATAAGTAAATTGACAAGGACGTCGTTAAACTTAGCCCAGCCATCTTATAATATAGTGTTTTTTGGAATTCATCTGTTTTAAGACGACGCGATGGCCAATACTTGTTTTTGTCAAATTTTTTATCGCGGAATTATTTTATTGCACAATTCACAATCTAAAACTATGTTATGCCAACATGATCTGTAATCAAATATAAAAAAACGAGGTTTGATACCCGGGGAAGGACATAGGATACTTTCTAGCCCGAAGAAATGTACGGTTTCCGCGCGCCTAACGAATTTTGGCGGTTGGGGTTGCGGTGATCATTCTAGTCTATTTATAAGTTTGATATTTTTCAACTGTTCGAAACCCTTTTTTTACGCGACTAAGAGTCGCACTTAGCCAGTTTTTTCTTTCCCTATTAAAGCGGAGGAGGCTCTCGGTTTTTCTGGATGTTTATTGAAATGCGAATTACTACCTGGTTATTATTCTCAATTGTTCAACTAATTAACGTTTGAATAAAATCACGGAGAGTAGAACACAGTCATCTGTTGACCTGTTTTATATAATACGAACACAGCCCGTAGATTATTATAACTGATTATGGCGTAATCGATATTTTATATTAACTAGTTGAAATAAAATATCGGTTAAAATATAAATAATAATAACTACGGAAACGTTAAGCCCATAATAATTACCGTTTTGAAATTATTTACAACTGTCATCTAATGTCAGTAAAGCCCCCCTAGACAAGTAACAAGCGAGTTTTTGTATGGGATAGACGTAGACGAACGAAAAGTCACGTGATCTAGTCGTGTTCGAATATGTCAATCCCATACAAAATAAGCGAAGCGATTATCGTAAACGTTAATCGCTTGTCACTTTTCTAGGGAGCCAGGCCACCTAAATATTGAAAATGGTATAATATATATAACATTTGATGTCTCGTGGAATATGTTTTGGACGGAGTTACACTTCCTTAGTTTTTTATTATTCGTAGGCGCCACAAAAATGGGCTAATGTATGTTTGACGTAGCTGTATAGCATTATAGCTCCCGAATTTATGATACGATTTCGATAATAATTATGTTCGAGTTTTGTATAGTACATGAAAATCGTAAACGTGAGGTTTCGCATCGCTTGTGCTGTTTCACGCCAGCAACGCATTTGCAACTCTTCCGATGTTTCACGTACCTATTAGCGTCGACAGTGGCTTCATTAAGGCGTCTTCTCATTTGTCCCTTTTGTTTCATAAAAAACTAAGAGGAAGATATTGACTGAAGCGAATAGGTCGTAGATAAAAATTGTCTTAAGCGACATCTTCCAAGATGGCCATTTTAAATCTTACTTCACGTTATCGAACAAGGATATTGTTCGTTATTGATCTTCGAAATCTTTCCCACCTTTGTACATTCTTCATAACCCTCATCACTCGTGTTATATCTCGCACGCGATATATCGCGGCTCTCAGCTAAACGGCGGATCACGGTGACACCACGCGTTCGGAGGTAGATCCATCATCTTACAAATTGACAACAGTTTATCCTCCGGTTAGGTAGCGCCAGCAGAACTGTCTTTTACGAGCTTGGACAAGGGCTTTTACGTTTTGTAACGTTCATATATTTTTTTTATAAAATAAGGGGGCACACGAGCAAACGAGTTACCCGATGGAAAGCAACTACCGCCACCTATAGACACTCGCAACATCAGTGTTGATTGTGCGTTGCCCGGCCTTTCAAGAGGAAATACGCTCTCTTCTTGTTGATTTTCAGGTCGTAGCGGTCCGGAAGTACCGTGATAGTTTATTCCGGAGTTTTACTGTGCGCGGCAGAAAATTACGCGAAAATCGTACTGTAGTATTTATCGCGGGCCATGAGAGGGCCATGTTTCAGCTCGAATGATATTTGCGGTGTGCTACCCCATAAGCTAACCTTTGTTGTGGACTTGGGTAGAGCACAGAATAAACTCACGGAAAGGTGGTAGATCATTGAACATTTTATTAGGAATTCTCACGGTTTATATACAATTTTGGAAATATAATTTTAACGGCGAACTGTGGTTAGCGCTGCTGTATTCTTTTAGGTGATGGTAGTTACATCAGGCGACCCTGATTAAATGCACCCTAATTACAAAAAAAAATCCTTACTAATATTATAAATGGGAAAACGTGTTTCTTTGTTTATTTATCTGTTTCTTTGTCCTTACTTCACGCCCAAACGAAGCAACCAATTGACTTGATATTTGGCATAGAGTTAGTTAAAAGTATGGAGAGTAACATAGGATACTTTTGATCTTGGTAAAACATCACGTTATTGAAAAAATAGAATCTTTACTAAATTTGGATTCCACGCGGGTGAAACTGTGGGCAAAAGCTAGTGTAATATATACTTCAGTCCCTTACTCCCCTCTTGATCCTCGATTTTTTTTTACTTTTAGTATATTGTCATAGTGCACGAATAAAATATGATTATAATTGTTTATTTATTTCCTTTAAAATATGAGCTAATCGCATAGGCTTTTAAATAACAAATTCTGTCAAATGTTGATCTATATGTGTGGTGTCGTAACTCGCATATATTTTATTGAATCGCAAAACAAAAGAATAAATTAATATTAAAATCGCGCTGACATTTCCACACGCCAGCGATATCCGCAATATACCTGTTTTGCTGACGGTACACAGAATACATCACGACCGGGGTCGAAGGGCAGTCAGGGTGAAAATTAAAAATTTATAAACGTCCGATACAAGATCGATCTCATTGAGGACATTTCGCTTTGAAGCTTAGACGACTTAAGAACTCTTTTAAT
>JAOTAV010000034.1:0-16429 GCA_026546445.1 Cyclargus thomasi | reverse complement strand
ATAAACGTCCGATACAAGATCGATCTCATTGAGGACATTTCGCTTTGAAGCTTAGACGACTTAAGAACTCTTTTAATTACGGTAAAAATTAACTGATTTGAGAAACTCTAAGGCCGTTTGTCCACCAACACCGTCAACCCGGAACGAGAATATTGCGGCCGGATAAAATGCATCTTTATGACATAGACTACAGGTTTCATTTTCGTCTACACCATTAATGACGGTGACGACATTGAAGTTTCATTATTTAGCGACATTGATAGAGCAATGTCGCCAAATAATGAAACTTATAGCCTATGATCATAAAGTTGCATTTTATAGGAACGAAAAAATCTCGTTCTCGGTTGACGGTTTTGGTGGACAAACGGCGTTAAGGTTACTCTCCATTCCTGCGGCACGCAACCGAGTGCTACAAAACTTCATACGAAACGCAACTTTTCGTGCATTCTGTTGTCAATTTTATTGTAAACAATCTTTTATTATATAAGAATAAGTGGGGTTTTCCTTCGTGACGCTATAACTCCAGAAAGCAGGAACCGATTTCAACGGTTTTGCATTCGTTGGAAAGGCCTCGGATTCAATGAGGATTAAAGCAAAAAAAAATTAGGTAAAATTACAAGAGAGAAGCAGGCAAAAATGAAAAATCTACGCGGACGGGGTCGCGGGAAAAAACTAGTAAGATATACTTTATTTTATTTTGTCTTGAAATTCTCCTGATTAATTACTTATTGAGTACCAGCCTTTGCCCGCTTCGCTTGCGTGGAATTCAAAAATGATAATTTGCCTACTTCCAAAGCAGCCTTTGTTACTCTCAACTAAGTCTATGCCAAAAATCTTCGATTACTTCGTAAGGGCATTAGGAAAATACAAACAAAAAAACACACTTTCGCATTTATAATATTAGTATGGATGGTCACTATGAAGCGCGCAGTGCACTTCATAGCGACAACGTTACAAACAAATGCATTTCTGGAAAATTCAATTGAACTTTTCATCCGTCAGTAGCGATAATTCAGTCAATGTCTGTTGGACGTCTGATTCCCGTCCTCTGTCCAATTACTCAGCCATCGACACGGAGACAGAGTCGGCTTTAGCGCTACCAATGCCCCAGGCGAGGTTTCTTAGACGCTCCCTAAGGCACGCCGTCATCGTCAGCGAGATCGTCACGATAAAATGTCACTGCATGACATAGGCGTCAAAAATTATAGACTAGATCACACGGTGGCGTTTTCATGGTCTAAAAGAATCGCGTTCGGTGAACAAGCGGCCTAAATACGATTCAAATCCGAATAATTCGTCCAAGGCATTCGACGCCCCTTTTACCTGGAGCCCCGGATGGTCGCCCAACCTCACCACCCCCTGAAACCGCAACTGCAGACAGTATCGGAAGTCTTAGCTAATTGACTGTGAACACAATTATTATAACTTGTCCACGGCTACTGGAAGTTCGTAATTGATTCGTCCTGAGACGCTGTGGTCCTTTGGACTATCATGAAATAGAACTGCTCTTGGTTGCTATTTAAACGTTAAGGTTTAATTGCACCGCACGATAAAATATTAATTTAAAAAACCTAAGTTCAATACAGAAATAGGGAAGGTGCGTGTAAAACAATATTTATTAAATACAGATTATTGTGGTAGTGGCCTAAAAGATCAATCTTTGAAATCTGTTGAGAAATAAATAATAATTCTCAACAGATTTCAAAGATTTCAGATTTTCTACCAATCTCTTCCTCTCGAAACGTTATTTAATATGTACATTGTATGCAGTTTATAGACATAGACGTCGAAATTAATATCGGATCTCTCTTTCTGACTAATTTAAAGGCTTATAACTTTGTTGTTTTCAATGTAATCAAAAAACTAATTCGACTACATCGTTTTTCCATAACGATAGATTTATTCAAACAAATAATAATATTTTTTATTATATAATGTATTCCCTTAAAATCTTAGGCGTTCGTGTCAAAAAATTATTAGGAAATGATTACATTCACACTTACGTTGAGTGATAGATACTTATATATCACTCTAGTGCTTATCACCTTATAAACGAGAGAGTATTCTTATCAAGCTATATCTTCCTACACTAGCAACCCAGGCATAAGAAGTATTCCTTCACTTCAGCTCATCCGGTCAATGATGTTTGAGATGAAAGTTAGTAGATTAAGGGCCTGTTTCACCGTTTACTGCTAAAGTTTCTGTTAGGCTTATAATATTCTATTTATACTACTAATATTAAGCTTTGTTTGAAGACGCTAATTTCAGAAACTTCTGGCCGGAATTGAAAAGTTATTTTTTGTGTCGGTTAGTCCACTTATCGAGGAAGGCTTATAACATCACGCTACGACCAATAGGAGCCGAGCAGTAAGTAACGGTATGATTCATACAGTGTCACGCAGACGTAGTCGCGGGCAACGGCTAGTATAGCTATGAATGTATAACAACTAAACCTTAGTGCCCGGTAGCGGTGTTGCTATAGCCGGTGGTAATCGATCAGATCGGCCGCGGCTAAGCTCTGACCGTTATACAAATATTGATTAAACGACCACACACGACCAGTTTAGTGTTAAATTGTTTTTGGAACGTTTAATATTTTCGTGGGGTCACCAGCTGGAAGGGGAATGACGGACAGTCTCACGCCATTAAATTGTACTAGAGGTTGCCCTGTGGTCGAAATTTGACGATAGAAAAAAGTTATAACCTATTTTCAATTCAATCACAAAAAAGCATTGGCATGAAAGTCTCGTTACTAGGCTATATTATAAAAAAAAAAATCAAACCTCTACCACAGACAAAAGAGTATTTCGTGTATGATTATCGTGTCATGTCAAAATATTACCTCTTCACGCCGAAACCGCAGAATCAATTCGGTTAAAATTTAGTATGGAGATACTTTAGGTCGTGGACAGGATATGGGATACTGTTTGTCCGGAAAAACGTACGGTTCCTTCGCGATAAACGAATTTGGCGCGACGGAGTTGCGGGCACCATCTAGCATATTATATTCTATGTAAGCACTAGCCGTCCTATTGTACCCAAACGCATGGTAGCAATATCCGTTAGCATTTCGCTTGACGCGACCCAAATACAAGCTATAACTTAACATTGATTGTTATAATTGTTTTTCACTCGTTAGTTTTTCACAGTCGATGCATATCCAGTTCAATTAAAACGCTTCCACTCCAATTACCGTCGTTGTTCATTTCGATTGTTCATTTTTGGTTTTGCGATTCGCCATTAGTGTATTCTTAATTTAAAGGTACGATTCCGATCAACGCGACAGCTAGCCGCGACACACAATACCTCAAACAAAAACGCCACTTTATTATATAATTAATGGCTTTCATTTCACCTTCCCCCCCTACCGTAGCTAGACTTATGTCATTAGAAAATGAAACCTATTGCTTATGTCACAAAGTAGCATTTTATTTGATTTTTTTTATCGGTCGCTGGTAGCGAGGATCGGAATGTATACTTCAGAGCTATGCTATTCCCTCTTACGTTTGTGTTCTCTAGACTTAATTGTTGCTTTAATTTAAATGGTTTCGGCAAGATAAAAAGTAAAAACTTTGGTAAAATCATTAAGGTTCCCAACGTTTAACGATTTTATTTTACAGTCCCTACGCTTAAGAGCCGCTAAAAAACTATACAGTTAGTAAAAATGGGCGCTATACTTATAATTTTTTTATGATTACTATCATCTTTATCATAGAAATATCGTCTAAGTTTTTAAATACTAAACGCACTAAAACAGTTTTACATTAGACAACTTTGGAAAAGCTCCGATTTCAGCAAACTAAAAGGCAATTGAAGACATGAGTGGAACAAGAGAATATCTTTTTAAAAACTCTCATTTTTAACCGACTTCCAAAGAAGGAGGAGGTTTTTCAATTCGACCGTATATATGTTCTTTTTTTTATGTTTGACCACGCATAACTCCGCCGCTTGTGGACTGATTTCGAAAATTTTTTTTTTTGTTGTATAGAGTATAGCTGCAGTTTGGTCCCATTTTCACAAAAATCGTGCTCTGATGATGCGATCCAGGAATAATCGAGAAACTCTTTTAAATTTATATAGTGAGTTTCACTTTCTTTGAAGGATTCCAGGTATATGCAACCAAAAAGTATGATTTTGCACAAATGTATACTCTGGTTCTTCTCTTGAATCCTTATGAATAGCGATTCGGGGATTTCGGCGTTATCTAGACAACTCAAAGCAAATGTCACTTCATCAATTTCATCACTCATCATCATCATCATCATAATCATCACTAGCTAACTTAAGCGTAAGCTTAACGTCAAGAATCTAAGAAATTGTAAAAGCTGGTACCGACTTCAAAGTTATAAAGGTTGATTACGGTGAATGTTCAGGCTTAGGCCAATCCTTATAATGCACTAACAGACAAAAATAATTATTTAATACTTTTCAGTTCATATTTTCTTTAGTGTTTAAAATTAATTTATGTAAATTGAGTTTTTAGCAAAAATGTTTATGATACATTAGGTTGGTGCCAAATCTAAGTTAAAAATTTGTTAAAATTATAAGGGAAAATTCGGTGCTCTGACGTTGGATAATTTAAAAATGTTAGTTATCAGCTTTATGCAGGCATGTCTTCAATTTAAGACATATCACGGGACGAAACCCGTTGCGTCTATAAAATTCACTTTATAGACCTTATCTTTACTACTAAGAGCGAACGGTTTTCGACGACCATACATACAGGTCTCAAGGGACACACACCTTCATTACGTACAATTTACGTAGGCCCAACGTTCCTGCCCTTTCCAATTTAAGAATAAAATGGATCCTATTACAGTGTGTTTAGGAACGGAAAAGTAATTCTAATCCTTATCCTTATTCCTTGTCCTTAGCAATAATAATAAATTCTACGCTTTATTTGTTTGTTACATTTTCTATTCTCTGATTGCTTCAGATTCCGAGAAGGTATTCTTGAGTTAGACCCTCGGATTTAATAAGCTTTATTATTAATTTACTGCTAGGTAGTAATTAAACTGACGAGCGTTAACTTGGAATAATTCTAAACAATAATTACACTACACTTACTTCTGACTTCTATTTTCTGATATTCCAAGAAACATAAACAAGTTTTGTGCTACCAAGAAAGTGATTTGTGATCTTGTGTAGAAAAGACATGCCTTGAAAACTAAGAAAATATTATAAGTAAATATACTAAGCTAGTCGAGCGTCCGTGGCCTAATGGGTAAGACCTTTGGTTCGCACTCGAGAGGGTGCAGGTTTGACCCCGGTGGAGGCGTGTACCAATGAGACATTTTCCGATCTCAAGTACATAATACGGATGCTCATTGCTGTGGGAGAGCCATGCTTTGGCACGAATGCTCCGGCTCGACCGGAGTGATACCATGGCCTCACAGAAAACTGGTGTGAGTTTACTGGTGGCCCAACTTCCCTAATTTCCCTATCTTTATTCCCATTCCCTATTCCCTCATAGAGGCCGGCAACGCACTAGCGACTCTTCGGACGTCGCGAGTATCCATTGGCGATGGCAGTTGCTTTCCATCAGGTAGCCCGTCTGCTCGCTTGCCCTCTAAATATCATAAAAAATTATTATTGAGATAGCACAAGGACTTACAAAATGTTTATCTCTAATTGCACCCTCTAAATTTACTCGTTTATATTCAAGACGAGCGGACAGAAGCGAGTACCCCCCCACCCTCCACAGGTACGGTCAACACGATCGTGCTCGCTTGTCATCGTCTGTATTCGTCCGATTATGAAGAAGATGCCATTGAGTCTTAACGTTCCTTCAGGAAAATTTACCATAAAAATATTAAAAAGTAAATACATCTCTACGCATCAAATATATACATCTCTACGCGTCAAATATACGTATACATCAACACGAGTCGAAATTCAAATTTGATAATGGCTAAATTAAGATCGATCACAAACATCATCTGGCAAGACCCACCCGGGCAAAACGATTATTGGATTGGTAGAGCGGAGTTCCGGGGCGAAATTGGGAATGTTCCACATCACCCGCAGCCCCCGGCCTGCGCCCCCTAGCCTGCGCCCCCCGACCGGCGCACCCAGCCGGATGTCGGAGCCCTACGCGAAATGCAAAGGGCGCACATCACCGCGATTATTGTAGCTTTACAGTGTATTCGTTTGGACTCGTACGGCTGAGTTGTAATGGTGAGCACCGTTACAACCCTTTTTTCATTAAATTTTTTGCACTTGGCAGTTCAAAATCTGATTTTCTGAATCTGAATACCGAGTACAGAGTGTCACGTCGTAAGCCCGTATTAATAGTCAGATTTTAGTACGTATGATCATTATCGAAAAGTTTAAGATGCTGTAGTGTTGAGGTGCCGTATAAGTTAGGTTAATTAGTTATTACGACAGTAATTAAACATATTTTAAACGGACAACATCTCATTAATTAGTCTTCCCAAGCCTGCAGATTGCATGGCAACCCCGCCGTCGCCAGGCTATTTTCATTCATAAAGAAAACTTTATGAATGAAAACAGCATCTCAAAATTATTGTACATATTAAGATCTACAACAGACGTAAACTTTTCTTTTTAAATTACTTTATACTATAATATATAACAATTCAATTTTCAGGTTCGAAAAGCATGTCTTTTAGCGACGGTATATTAACTTTATAAAATATAGCGCTCAAAGAATGTATTATGCAGCATGAGATGTTAATATAATGTAGTATCTAATAATGGCATAGAAAAGTCCAAAAACACTTTGCACAGTTTTTCATACAAATTTTGTCATCTTATGCGAAGTTTTGTGCCAAATTATGGGGTATGGGGTATAGATGTTTCTATAGAAGGCTCCTTTAGAAACTTTAGCATAATAATGCTCAGTGTTGTATTGTAGTTTGTGCGTGTAGGAACGCCATAATGTATACAGCGCTGCTATTACTCTACGGTGAGTTTTTAATGGTTAATTAAAGATTTAAGGATACTATATTTAAATTGTGATTAAATTCGTAAACTCAAGGTTTAACAACTCACCATAATGTATGCGTCTTAATAGTGATTTATTTATATTTGGATTAAAACTTTATTCTATCAGTGCGAGTAAATTTACTCAGTGCTTTGCCTAATGTTATAGTTTCTCTAACTGCTCCCTAACTTTTGTTAGCTGCAACGTGAGGCAATAAGTAAACACGACCAGAGTTTTTTTAATTCACATTCGACCGTAAACGCGTTACGCGTTTACTAAGATTATGTATATATGGGATGTAAAAATCCCATATAAAATCTTAGTAAACGCGAAACACGTTTTTGGTTAAAAAGCCCGCACTCGGCTCTTAACTCCGTATTTGGAACAAGAAGATATAGCATATGCGTCAACACGACACAAAACCTCCAGGCATTCTGTGATATTTCCCTTAAATATCATGGCACCTTCTACACCTACCCTCGCTGCAGGTGCGGCGTCGACTCAGGCACTGAACTACGACAACCTCCTGGAGGACTTTCCCCTGGTGGTGGCCAACAGCACCCCCGACTCGGACCTCATGGAGGAGCTGGCCACCTTCGTCAGCGATGCGGGGGTCCGGCGGGGTGTGCCGGGGGTGGGGAGAGCAATGCGCCGATACCACACGTATATACTCAAGGAGGAGCATGTGTATAAGGATAAGGTGATGGATCTGATGAAGCAGGTGAGCGCTGGAAATTGGACATTTCCGCTAGCTTTATCATATATATACGTTGTCAGTTATACAGAACTTTGGAAGGTTCAGACGCTGTCAAATCATGATATTAAATATCCAGGAGGTTTCTTTAGAAAACTTAATCATGCTCAGCTTTATGTCCCGTCACCGATGTGTGGCGGGCTCAGCTATATCATCGTGTTTCCCTTATTGTAGACCCTGAACTCTTATACTCGTACAGTGTAGGGCTATCAGCTGAATCACTTCCAGGTGTTGTACGCTGCTCAGGAGCACATGAGTGAGCTGGCGCCGGTTCTAGAAAAGTACCGCGGTGACCCCGGCTTCCGGATGAAATTTGTCTTTAACAAGTAAGATCTGCTTAAATGGCTAGTAGAGTACACGTATAGCTGTGTACCCGGTTCAACGCCGCCGGATTCCGGTGTGATTCAAACGGATCTGCATTGCAAGGAATGACTAATGGAGGTCCACTATAATCGTTTAATTTGCAACATTATCGGAGCGGTTTTATTGGTCATTGGATCATGAATCTTGCCAGCTATAATGAGCAAACAGCTAGTTTACGACTAGGCCCCAACTACCATACGAATTGAGAAAACCTCATCACGCTCTATAAATCTGATAAAAATGCCATTGAGCTGGTCTCTGGTATTCTATGTAGCGTACGTACCTTTACCTCTGCGGTGTTGGCAGGCTGCAGCAGTACACGGTGGACATGCGGCGCATATACACGCTGGCCGTGCGCACCGGCCTGCAGGCCACAGTCGGAGACCACGTACGACTGTACCAGCACCTGGCGCGCAAGCACATCGACGTCATCTACGTGGTCGACCACGTCATCACCGCCCACGACGCCCACATGGGCGCGCTGCTGGCGCTGGCGGGCGCGGGGCAGGATCGCCCGGCCGATCAGGTCACGAGACCTGTGCCCGATGCGGATATTGTCAATGCCCACGCACAGGAGCAGGCAAGGGACGAGTTGCCCCCGCCTGGGGAGTTCCCAGGTGGTGGACCACCAGATAAGATGGTACCTCAGGGTGGAGACGTGCCACTGATGGATTAATAAATAGTACTTGTATTACGCCTTCCAGATTAGACCTTGAAAGTCAAATGCAATCTCCTTCTTCTTCTTCTAGCGGCTCTCCAATTACTGAAGGTTGGCAGTTAGGCTCCGAAACTTTTTCTTGTCTAAAGCTAGTCTGAAAAGTTTTTCTACAGACTTTATCCCTGTCTATTCTCGGATAATTCTCAGCCAAGATGTTTTGCGTCTCCCTGGTTTACGTTTCCCGGCTATTTTACCCATCATTATGGTTTGCAGAAGCCTGTATTGTTTGTTTCTGAAAATGTGGCCAAGATACGCGACTTTTCTTTGCTTAATGGTACAAACAAGTTCCAATTTCTTACGCATACGCTTAAGTACTTCGGCGTTTATAATTTTGTCCGTCCATTTTATCCGCAACATTCGTTGATAAGTCCACATCTCAAATGCTTTCAATTTCTTTCTCAAGTCTTCTTTTATAGTTCAAGCCTCACAACCATATAGAGCTTGCGGCCAAATATAACACCTGAGTATCCTGGTACGTAATGCAATAGAGAGAAGGCGTCTCGTAAGTATTTTATTCATTTTCATGAAAGTGGCCCTCGTTATCTCTATACGGGTTCCGAATCTCCGTTTCCCACTCCCAGTTTTCCGTTACCTAAGACCGCAAGTGCAATAGAGACTTAAAAATTAGTATATTTACTTGTTAATGTTTAGTCTCAAAGTATTTTTCTTCTGTTTGTTCGGACGCTTCCTTTTTTTTCCTTCTCATTAATTATTAAAGAGTGTAGAGACTGAGCGAGCTGATGATAATGGCAGTAGAGGTAATGGCGCGAACGGCAGTCGGAGCCGAAATCACGTGCCAGCTTAAACGTTCAACTAATTTCGCATTCCCATCGCGGAATCGATTTTAATGTGTTCTGGGGTTAATGGGTGTAGCGCATCGGGGCGCACCGGGACGCACCGGGACGCACGGGGTGGCACGGTGACGCGCGAGAGTGCACGAGGACGCAAGACTCAGAACTAGAAGCAGTAGTATGATGTTCAGTACGATTTTGACTTTCTATCCGGTTTAGAGGTGACTTTGAGCCTCGCTGAAGGTAGCAAAAAATCGCAGATATCAAGATTCGGAGGAATACTTAGCGTAGCAACTTGTACGTTTCTTGTTATGACGACTAGAGAACCAGACACATTGAGAGTAGAGTCACATAGAGAGTATAATTCCTCTATGGTAGAGTCAAAACGTGTACGCGGTAGAGCGCGATGGCGCACGGCACAAGCCAGCCTCTAACTTCAGTTTATTAGACTATTATAAAGTAAGAACCGATCGAGATGGGAATTCAACTGCTAATAGACTTAAACAGAGTTACGACATACACAGGGCGCATTATAATGTAATCATTACTTTAACTACCACAGTTACTAAACTATGTATATAGTTAAGTACTATGTAACTTGTACGGGCAACATTATATCAGCAGCTAAAACCGACCAGGATAATCAATTTATTAACAACACGACTTTTAACATTTTATGTATTTTGAAAGCAAAAAGTCTTAAAAAGTTACTGTTGTTGCTCTGATCCGCAGCATGGGGTTTAGTCGAACCCCTAATCAATATAAACTCAGGCAGAGTGACGTCACAAGTATTTATACTGTCTCCAGTTTAATATCGGCTATTCCGTAATAAGGGAATCTATTTTCGGTCGGGCTCGAAGGGTACAGGATATATAATACAAAGGGTAGCCATCTTATTTTAGATGATTTAGCCGGCAAACATAAATTTAGTCCTGCTCGACGTCGTTCGCAACTTACAAAACGGGATAACGAAACTCAGGGCCTGTTTCACCGATTACTTATAAAGTTTCTGTTAGGCTATACATACCTTTTTTGACAGATTCTCCATACATCGTACAACACCTGTCCAAGTTGTGGATAGACTATCCGTGAGCGGTGTAACATTAAACTTTATCGGAATTTAAGGCTTAAAGGGATTATGGGAAAAATTGTTTACACCAGAGATGATAGAAAAGAGAAACGCGTTAGAACCGACCAGTAGTCTTGTTGATATCATACGTCTACTAAAAATTAAATTAAATTTACTAATGAATGAAGCTTTATCAAAGCTCGCAAGATTTTTTAATGCTGTGACATTGTATGTATTTTGTGACTGTAGCAGCTATAGATGGCGTTAGTAGTACATTTTTTTTATTATCTTTAATATCATTACATACTCTTTTATTTTTTAACACATCTAAAAAACTATGCATATTCGTAAGTTAATATGCAAAATCCCAAACCTTAACGTCTAATGGTTTTTCCTAAAGTTTCGCGTCGCTCGCCTAGTAATGGTTTAACAGCTTTGTTAAGATTATGTTTAGAATAAATGAAATAATAACGATTTAGAAGTGTGTTGTTAAAATCAAATTTACGACGAGATGACATGATGACAAAGGTATACTCGGAATCTCGAACCCCTAGCTATAACGGCTGCGGGAACGAGGTCTCGTGAATAAATACGAGAGGAGCGCGTATATTTAGACGACATTTTAAGAAAATATAAAAACGTTATTACGTCGTCGAGAGATATTCAATAACACGATGTAATCGCCCGCCAGCGCCGCGCCGCGCCGGGGAGCGGGAACCACCGAAAACAAATCATACTTAAAAAGTCGTTAAGCTACGCAATCACATCGGTTTATCACATGCAAAGGATTAGGGCGAGGGGCACAGGGCGGCGCGGGGCGGCGGGCAGGGCGTCGCAGGGCGGCGGAAACGGCGGACGAGCGGCGGCGGAAACCGGCAATGATTCACGACGCAATAACTCCGTGTGTCTGTCGCCGTAGCTCATAAACTAGTCATATTTATATGTTTGTTTGCGAGGGGCTCCCGGCAGCAGCCACTAGTCTGATAACAGCGGGAGATGACACGGGTTATAAAGCTCGTGACGTCATCGAATTTAGTGAAATTGGCTGCAAAGAAACGAGAGTCCTATACCCTGGACTGTAGCTTTACGGAGGGTTTGAAGCACTAGTTTTTGTACTCGATAGCGACTACGTAAATTAGTATGACAATTTTAGTACTGCAAGTTACCGCTAGAGGCGCTGTAAAATTTTGTGATACAAAAATTTTAGGTAGTCACTATCGAGTATCGACAACAAGCTAAATTTCCAAAAACAGAAAACCTCACAATTTCGACTTTAAAATTTTATTTTTTTAATGTACCCCCAGTGTCACTTGCGCTATCAAGACGCATATTACGATACCTCATAGGTTAATTTCCATCAAGCTGTTTTGGCCGCAGAGTGTGCCAAACAATTTTACATACATACATATCATAAGTGAGAATGAAACGTCATTGGGTTTTAGTGCGGTTTAAGCTACTGGGGAACCCACAAACCTTAACCGATATTCCTTAACCATAATGCATAATATACTATCAGGCACGTTAATACAGAGCCAAATTGCGGATCTATGTTAGCGGGTCGCGCTATGTCCAATCCAGCGTACGGATCACGACTGCCATAGAATTGACATATATTGCAACCAAATTATGCAGGTCCGTCAACTGGTTCTGTATAAATTTCCGCTATGGTACCTACTAAAAGTATTTCAGAGAGTAGAGATACAGCTGTTTGTGCTTCGCCCGCTGCGTTTTCGTGGAATCGATACTGGATACATTTCCAACGATGTTTTACTACGAAAACGTAACGCAATACGGTCCTTATGTAGTTGTCATAAAGGTTAAACTTACTCTACCGGTTACGTCATATAACTACTGTTGAAAGTTCACGTAATTCTAGAAATGACACACGCAATGTAAAATGAAATTGTCGGTGGCGGGATGAGTTCGAGAGGACTGCGGATATATAATATTACTCGTTTTTGTCCGCAGCTTCAGTGAAAATGTTAACTCCAAAAGCAGCCTTTCTTACTCTCCATCCTTTCAACCAACACTATGCTAAAAATCAAGTCGATTGGTGGCTTCGTAAGGGCGTAACGAAAGGTCAAACAACTAGTTAAATTTCCAAAAACAGATAACCCGACTGCAGGACCATTACAATTCAAACATCAATGTACATAACATTTCTAGAATGGTTATTTAAAGCCCTTCATTTTGATAACTTACTCCACAAATAGTCGGAAACGTTTTTTGGAACTCACGATTTCGAGCCCAAAATCCACCATTTTGGTTTTTTGTATTCACCCAGTAGTCACTTACGCTATCAAGACGAATCTAACTCATACGTTAAACTCCATAAAGTCGTTTAGGCTCCAGAGAGTGCCAAACAGTTATTCATACATACTCTCGAAAATGTAACCCTCCTTTTGGCTACGGGTAAAAATCAAATAAAACACACTTTCCCATTCGCATGTACTATCATCCCCAGTCAACATTTTGGAATCTTCTATAGCCGGTAGAGACCTGTACTCGCTCGTGAGTGACGCACCATGCAACCTCTGAATCCTTTTGAAGCTGCAGTTAAAATGTTACGCTAAATACTCCCAGAACACCGGATGTTTTCGCCACAAGGAGCTCCCTGCGGGTCCGAAACTGTAATTGCACATTGTTTACTGCGATATATTTCAGCGGTTGCCTGTACAGCCCGGGGTGGTCTACTGCAGTATCACTGACCGTACAATAAGAACGAACAAAGCTATATTTTGCCCCTTTGTGTGGATGCCGCGTAGGTTCCTACCGGTTAACGATTTCGGCCACAAAGACGTGATTGTACCGCATATCTTCGCAAATGACGCGCTATTTCGGGATTTGCGTTTAGGAATGTGGGGTGAATTAAATGCACGCGATATATTAACAACGCTGTGTTCAGCGAGGAGGAGTGTTACATTTGTCTTCTTAGAGTGCCCTGCCTGTAATTCGGTTAAAATAAAGTAATCAGCAAGAACTTGTTATAGTAAACATTGTTGGCAACCTCAGGAATATAGACCTAGATTAAAAATTCACTAGATTTCAGACAAAGGAAATTACGTTGGTTGAATGTTTCTGTAGAGGAGACGAGTCTTAATTTAAAACTTTTATTACCTAACTGTACAATGTTTGTGATGTATTCGTATTGTCATATTAACGCATCTCTTAAATAATACACATTCAATTAATATCATAATTTAAGACCTAAGTGGATAAAGCGGGTAACTAACATTTAACAGCATCATGATCATTTTTACCCATCACATTTTCAGAAATCTTGGAATTTTGGAAATTCATTATCTAACTTGTTTATCGGGCTATCCATCAAATCCACATTAATTTAATTTCAAAACATTTTTCCGGTCCTAAAGCGTCCATTTTTGCAAAAATTCGGCAGTTTTTTTTAATGTTAGTTACCCGCTCCTTCCACTTATGTATTCAATTACTAAGTACTTACATAATACAAAAGTAAATGCAGAATAAGTCAGTCTCTTTATACAATACATTCACTCACTTTTATCTATGAAGTTTTTATAGTATTAAATCAGTCCTCACAGCTCAGTTCAAATTTCATACAAAAAATACTGCTTCTTATTCTGTTTGCAACAAGTTGCAAGTGCTTCCTTTTATGAAGGAAGGAATGAGAAAAGGGAATAGTGATAAAAATAGGGGGTAGATTTGGACCTCCCATAAAGTCACTTACTCGGCGAAACACCGATCAAGCGCTATTTCACATACATTTTCTGTGAGGCCATTGTATGTCTCCGGTGGAACCGGTGGAATTCGCCCCCAGGGGGGAAACCGAAATGAATATTTATTTAAGCTCCTAGCTGTAGCTGGTAGCGGAACCCGGTCTGTATGTCGACTGTCGGTACCAGGCTTCGGACTCGGTCTTCATGTCGGCTCGTCGCTAGCAGCTCTTGAAGTCCATCTTGTTCTCGTCGCTGTAGAACTCCTCCTCAGTCCGCAGCAGCACGTCCAGCACCTGCAACACTTCCAATGCTGGAGGTACTCATGTCGAATTACCAAATGTTAAGATGAATGTTAACATTACCACCGGTGCCCCGACCCCCTGTCCCCATTCCCCTGCACAAGGCTCACCCACATGCAACTCGTTGCTGATTGATGACCGGATTGATTGTGACCCTATTTTTATAAAAACATATCATCGTAACCAAACAATCATAAAGCCTACCTGTCTCTTGACACTATGCTGTAGGTGTCGCGGCAGCCGCTTAGTGCTCTGGCAGACGCTCGCGAAGAACAGGTCGAGAGCATCATCGTCCCCCCCGACGGCGCCCCCTTGACCCCCCTCCAGCCCCCCCGGCGGACCCCCCGGCTCCCAGGCGGGGGTCTCCTCTAGCTCTGACTGCTCCAGCTCATCAACCTTGATATCGTGTCGCACGCGTCTGACCCTGAAAGTTAGTCCAAAAAGTTAAAATGGCGGTTTGATGTATCTAGATTCGATGCGATTGGTACAGATGCATGGATAATAAGGTGGTCTTACAGCAATCAACTCTATGAACGATATAAACAATTTCATTTCTACAGAATATGCTAGGTCCAGGCTGTTTCACCACCTAGATGGACGGATCCAGGCTGCTCCAGCACCTAGGTGCTAGGTCCAGGCTGTTTCACCACCTAGATGGACGGATCCAGGCTGCTCCAGCACCTAGGTGCTAGGTCAAGGCTATTCCAGCACCTACTTTCCCGTCACCCAGGTGTGTGTACTAACTTGCGCTGCGTCATGTGTGGTAGCACGAAGGCCATGCGTGTCTGGAAACGCCAGCGCTTGCCGGTGACGCCGGTGACGCCGGCCCGCGTGCGCGACCGCATCGACTGCCGCAGACTGTCGCGCAAAATCTTCCACTCGCGCTTCACCACCTCGCCTGAGAAACAGGCAGGGTATTAGGGGCGTAAGCCTAGTTGATAGCTCGTTGGTTCGCACTCGAGAGGATGCTAGGTTCGAACCCTGGTGGAGGCGTATATCAATGAGACATTTCAGATTTCGTGTAAATAATATGCACGAATACGCACGAATTGGTCAGCACAACCGGAGAATTACCACGGCTTCACAGAAAACCTGCGTCAAGACGGCGCTTGTGCTGTGTTTCGGACGAGTGAATTTATGGGAGACCCTACTCCCTACACCATATTCTGAATACCTACTCCATATTACCGCAGCCTTATCCCTCTTATAAATCCCACAAAGCACTTGCAACTCTTCTGATGTTGCAGGTGTCAATGGGTGACAGTAGTCGCTTTCCATCAGGTAACCTCTCTACTAGCTTTTCCTCTAATTAAAAAAATATTAACAATTTTAAGGGCGTGTACGTGTCCCTCGAATATAGAGTTTACTGTGAAAGTATTAGCGCTTTTTTTTTGTAAAATTTTGTAAAAAATTGGGTACAATTTACAAAGTTTTCCGCTTGCGTATAGATAAGCGAGAACGCCTAGATTACTTTTATAGGCAACAACATAATTTAACAATATGAATCAATTTATTTCCTGTTATCATTTAAATTTTGATGTCCAAATATGCCCTTGCTATATAGTACCTAGTTAGTAGTTAGTAGTAACGAAGCATAAATACTTATTACAGAATTACTCCAAGTCGGTTACATTAACTCTAAACAGCACAGTTGGCTTTTGGCGGGCGTCCATATTTTTTAATACTAGGTTTTATCTGCGACTTCACCCTCGTGCAGTAGGGAATATGCGTGTAAAACAAAATTTATTGAATGCAAATTATTACGATAGTGGGTTAAAAGATATACAGAATGAC
>JAOTAV010000032.1:2479111-2499469 GCA_026546445.1 Cyclargus thomasi | reverse complement strand
ATTAACCCCTAGTTAAATAGGGAAAAAACATATAAGATTAAAAATAATGCAAATAAAATCATACAATATTAAATGTTTATGTCAATCAAAATAATAACAAAAGAAATGTCTCATACGTGCAATACAGGGTGTAACAAAAAAAACTAACTTAAAATTATGAGCAAGTGCCGCGCCCCAGGAACATCATTTTGCCTATCTGGGACCTCACACGATCCCAATATAACCAAACATAAAGTATTATCTTTTAATTTTGTTACACCTTGTTTAACTACTTGTTTGTACTAAAAATTGAGGCTAGGATAAATTAAGCAGTACAATTAGCTCTTCTACTTCTATCAGATAAAATGTATTGTAACATGTCAAATTAAATTTTGTAATACTTGTAGTGATTTCCTTGAAGTCTTGTCTTGGTCTCCAATATTTTGAATCGGCAAAGTGTAACCAAGTAAAGCGATGAAACTTTAGAGTATGTGCGACTTGTATAGAGTTTACTCTGAATATTGATGAAATATATACATTGTATGGGACAATGCGGGCATTGCTTATAAACACATGATTACACAATTACAAACGCTAAAATATCACCAATTTGTTTTTGTTACACCCCATAACATAGAATAAACAATAGTTTACATTCCAAAAACAAAAAAAAACTAAGTAATATTATTTCAAGACATAAGTTATGAAAACAAAAAAAAAACGCCTGAGATGGCTTTCAAAGCCGAAAACGTTGGGCGAGTTACACCCCGCAGTTAAAAATGTACCTAACATCAATTATTACATTCATACAGTCCACAGCATTGTGTTGATCAGGTTTCTCGATTGGGATTAAAACTTTTTTTGAGAAAACAAGATTTCAACTAGAGAAATATAATTAGTAAAGAGGATGGGTCTTTCTTGCGTTATCTATTCATTTTGTGTGTCTGTACATTGGATATTGTTACAAAATTATCAATGTGGGGGTAATAACGAACAGTAATAGAACAAACACATCGACAAAAAAAGTTGTCTGTTTGTATGCGCTAATATCGGGAACTACTGGACGGATTTTAATAAATCTTTGTTTTTGGTGGAGGTAGGTAGCTTTTAGGGCTAGGCAACAGATAGAATACTTCTTCCAGGGAAAATGTACGGTTCCCGAGTGATATACGAATTTTTGCGCAACGAAGTTGCGGTCACTAACTGGATGCTAATAAGACAAGAGAGACCAGCCATATTAATTAAAGAAAAACATTATTAACATCTGCCAGGTAATTTAGTCTTTGACTATTTTGTGCCAGTACTGTTAAAAATATTTGTAATTAAGTTTTAATAAATATCGTGAATGAAAATTAAAAAACAAAAACTCCTCGTATCTATGGGTATACAACTACCCAACTAAGAGATATTTCAGAAACATCTCAGAATCAGGGAATGACACAGGTCGTCATAATCTATCCATCTTCCTAGGTAAAGAGGTATAAAAATAGTTGGGCGTAAACAAGATTTTTTTTTTGTAATAAAAGAGTTATTTTCCATTCTTAACACTAATTATAATTTAACATAAAAATATTATGCTTTACATCGTACCATAATCCAAAAAATGTTTATATCAACAGTCAAAAACTATTATGCAAAAATATTTTATCGATAAAACGATCGGTACTATCTAAACAAAGTTTGTACCTCGAGACGAGGCGCGTATACGCAGATAGCTCGCGGGTTGTATAGACGGCGAGTTTTGGGCCTTTCGGGCGTCACACTTCTACTTCGGAGGCGCTTCGATCGTCGTCTAGCGCTGAGCAAAGACGGCGAGGTTTTGCTGTCGTTCCTTGTCACTCTTTTACTTTTGATATGGTCGTCCGAAACGGCAGAAGCGTCGGACGAGTGGGAGGAGTCGGACGACTCGGACGTGCCACGGCGTCGCTTCTCGCTGCGAGCGTTGGGTGAGTCGGAGTGTGGCGTGGAGCGGTGACGCGACGCGAACCGGCGCGTCAGCTCGGAGTACGTCAGCGAGTCACGGCGGTCTTTCGCCTTAGGGGTTGGCAACGTCGGCGACTGAACGCCCGACGACCTGAGCTTGCGCTTGGGTTGAACTCGGTTGGCGCCTGCAATTTTTTTTCGTTAAATTGAAAGGTGCAACGAAACTTCGAACAGGCTTACATGCATGCTGAACATTATTAGTGATAAAAAATACTCTCCCCTCCTTTTATAAACCGAAATAACTTGCCAAGTGTACCTGAAGTATCGCTCGAATCGGAATCGTTCTCTTCCCGGAGCTCCACTCCTCGCAGTGAAGCCGATTTTGATGTAGATGGTGTGGGCGTCTGCGTGCGATTGCGGAGAGATTTGGAGGTGATTGTCGGGGGAGTAGGTTCGTGAGTGGGGGCGGGAGGGCAGGGCGGGGGGCTCGGAGAGCGGGGAAGGGACCTAGGGCGAAGAGCCCACGCGCTGCGGACCGGCGCAGACTTGAATATCGAGTTGTTCGCCGAGTTAGAGTTGATCCGCGACTTTATTTCACCTGAGACGCAAAATGTTTGAAATACTGTTATGAATGAAGTTATATGACATTTGTAAAAATGAGGAGGTATTGTAGCTTTCACTTTATAATTAATTAAATTAGCAGAAGGATTTGAAAACTTGATTCTTTGCACATAGACATGCGATATCAGCAGTTCACTTCTATAACTGCATTACACACGCACGTTGAATACAACATTTAAAGAATAAGGTATGTATGATTTGCCGTGCTGTAATATAAACCGTTGGCATTATTCTGCAATGTGAGTTATCCTGTTGACTTTCCTATTATATTTGTCAAAGTATGTCCACACCAAACCGCTGATCGAAATCAAAGGTACGCGCAAACTTTGACGGAGCGTGTCGGGGCTCAGCGCAGCGCAAAATGCGCTATAGCACACTATTGACGGGCCAGATCTCATCGCATTGAAGGCTTTTGAGTAAGTAAATTTGACCACTTTTAAATCACCCGTGCGTGACTCGATATACCAAAAACGTTGCTATATTCTACTATTTCTACTAAAATCTCCTAAACCGTGTTTTAGCTTATAACAAAAATGTTCCTTTATTCATTTATATACGTGGTTAAAATGCAATGAAAATGTCTTTATTATCTTTTTAAAATGTTTACTATATTTTATTATTCAAAGTCTATTTCCTATAATTTCCTATGATCTATTAAAAGATTTTGGACTTCCTACTAAATCGTTATTCATTTGTATCAAAAAGTAGAAATTTACTTTAGTAGTTTTCTAGTACCACATTTATGTGATCACACGGCCTGCCGGGTCGTGTCGCATCCGCCGCGCAAAAATCCGCATCTCTGAGGCCCGGCACGCTCCGTCACGGAGTGCGATATGCGCATCCGTGTCCATACAATATGTATGGGAAGGATTTTTCCGCTAAGACCCGGCACGCTGCGGCGCGACATAGTTTGCTCACTCCTTAAAGGTGTTCGTCTACCGCATCGGAATTGGAGCGTACGGAGTTTCTCTAGCTTTGTATTGATTTCTTTTGTAATGCGTGCTCTGAACCGGCACTTCTGCGTCTGAAAACGTTATATTTGCTGATGACGTCATCAGCAGTTAACTCTTAATTCGAATTCTGAATGTTTAAAGTATTAACGTGTTTGCGAGCTTTAATTCTCTGAATTAAAATACAGTGTGCGCATCCCATCGGCTTTTCGTAAATAACAACACTCCGTCCGCTGCGATTTCGATCCAGAAAACGCGTGACGAATAATAAATGTCCGTGAATTGAATGTGAATCAATGTGTTCGGTGGTACCTTGTGCGGCGGCGGCTCTTAGTTTCTGCGCCAGCGCGGGCGGCACGGCGAGCGAGGCGAGCGCGGGCAGGACGTAGCGCAGGTAGCGGTTACGCAGCGACTGCCACGGCCGGTCTGAGGAAACGCTTCGTTAATAGAATCAGGCGTTACTTTGCGGAAATCCATAGCTTAAAGTTTAGTGAATTAAGATTTTTTAGCAATATTCCGATCGAAAACGAACGAAACGAACAACGTCCGCTTAAATATTCGTAGAGCACATCCTGAGGATGCTCCGGTATTGGGACGAGACGTGAGGTTCGAGGTTTCAACCCGCATGGTGGTGAGGGGCCTTGCATGAGTTTGCTAACATTATTGCTTGTGTGGTGGTGGTGTTTGCAAGTTCTTGAATGCGAGTGTACGCTCAGGCAGTGTGGGTAAGGAGGGAGGTGCTGTAACGCATGCGTGTGCGTACACCCACTCATTTACTTACAGGTTGAGGTTTATTTCGCAGAATATTCCTAAAAAATCTTAATTTACTAAACTTGAAACACTTCGTGTAAATCTGTGAGTGCCATAACTCACGCCCATAAAGGCGAGCACAAGTTATGACGCGAAAGTCTTAAGACAGATGATGGCTAAACAATGAATACCACCAACCAAACGACCAAAAAGATATTGAGCTACAATCGATCTTAAAACGGTTTACTTCCACGCCATTCTACGTCAAGCGGACAGAAAAAAGTTTCTTTAAATACGTATATGACACTTTTTACTTATTAATGGTGTAAAATGTTAGTTTCTCTGTTGTACAGTTCGCCCCAACAACTATACCAACATGATGCCAGCAACGGGTAGTCTTTGTTTCATACAATATATAACAGTTATTTCAGTGTCGATAAACAAGAGATTTACTGGTGTCGATCAGCCATCGAGGTATCGTCGCGACTCGCATAGGTTCGGCTCAATAATCAAACACCCAGCAATGTTCGCTGTTCTACGCATAAAATATATTCACTTACGGTGGCCAGTTGTCTTGTAATGCTCAGGTTTCATCTCCTTCCATATGCGATTGCCGTTAACTAAGTTGGCTCGGTCGCCCGCTTTCAGGAAAGACACTATAGCCTCGTCCTCCGCGCGAGAATATGCACGTATAACTCTGGAACAATATTTATTGTGTAAAAACTTGGGAAAGTGTAACGATTCAGCGTAACGACTCGCGCTGTTGAAAATATTGCCCTATAAACGCGAGTATATTAATGTTAACACTCGCGTTAACAAGCGGCATGGCGAGTAGGAGCGCGTGTGAGTTTACATTCTCGAGCTGCTCACTTCCCTGCCCAATATGGCTGAATCTATGCCAAATGCCAAAAGTACAGTCATGTATTTATAAATGTATGTGTTCTCGTTACTACTATGTTCAGTTCAAAATAAGTTGGAATTTCACAGTATTTTTTACATTTTCTTTCAAGTTTAGTAAATTAAGATTTTTTAGCAATATTCCGCGAAATAAACCTCAACCTATAAGCAAATGAGTGGGTGTACGCACACACTGCCTGTGCGCACACTCGCATGCAAAAACTTACAATTACCACCACCACACAAGCAATAATATTAGCAAACTCATGCAAGGCCCCTCACCAACATACGGGTTGAAAACCTCGACGCGCGTCGCCCCAACACCGGAGCATCCTCAGGATGTGGACGTCAATGTTAATGGACGTTGTTCATAGAGTTATGGTGGTGAGGGACCTCACATGTATTTGTTAACATTATTGCTTGTGTGGTGGTGGTGTTTGCAAGATCTTGCATGCAAGAGTGCGCATAGTGATTTTAACTTATCAGGTTGATCAAAGAATTATGTATTCGCAAGATGAAGTAGGGTAGTTAGATATGTAAAAGGAAATAACTATTGTAAGTGATACATACCCTCTGGAAGATGTGTTGGGCTTTTGTGACGTCTTCCTATTATGCTTGGGTTTGCCATTTTGCAGTTCACCAGAATCAGTCTCATTTTCTCCATTTTTACTTTTAGACTTTCCTTTTGTTTTATCATCTTGAAATGTATCATCGTCAGAACTAGGTTCAAATGGCAGTTCGGTTTTCTTGTTCCTTATAGTCTTTGTTGGGAGAGACTCTGACAGTTGTTTTTTTACTTTAATAGTATCAGTCGCACTTTTTTTCGTCGATTCCTCTGTCATCCGACTGAAAAAAAGAGGAAATCAACTCATGCTAATATTTTTGTGTATTATTTGGTTAGTCATGTGACAATCACCAGAATGCCAATCTTCATTGTCGGTAAAATGTAAAAAACCTAACAGAAACATGACAAACTGGTTTCTGGTCATAATTTATTTTTGCTGGGTTATGAGATAGCCCTGAGTTTTCCAGCTTTATTTAAATTCCTAGCGACCGAAATAACGTGAATAAATAGTACATACAGATAACATGTGTTTGTCTGAGCATATTGTTGTTTAAAAGCATTTAATTTGTTTTACCTCTTTTTGTCTACAGGCACAGTAGGTCTGTCACGAGTAACTGAGCTCAAATTGCGTGACGTTCTCACTTGATTGTGTTTTTCTTTTGAATCAGCTGACTCTTCGAAATCAGAACTGACTTTGGTGGACTGATTTTTGTGATTGCTTTTAGTCAGTGATTTTTCAGCAGTATGTCGTCGCGACTTGAAACTCTTTTGTGGTACGTTTTCATCCTCAACGATTTTTTTGCTGTCATCTACAGAATCGCGGTTTCGTTCATTCTTGTTTATTTTCATATCTTTTCTATGTCGGAACGTGCGTCTCATGTTCAAAAGACTGTTGTTTTTAACACCACTATTTTTTTTCAAATCACTAGTAACTTTTAATTTTAAGGGTTCATAATGGCGTTTTGCTTCATTAATTTGTGTTTTATTGTGTTTAGGCCCTAAAAGAGATTTTCTTGTCGGTCTCTTTTCTGTCCTATTATTAATATTAGTTCTGCTTGTAGATGTCTTAATATTTTCTTTATCATTATCACTATTGTTAATTACATATTTTTTTAGAGTATGATAGTTTTTACGTTGACGCATTCTATACTTGCTGCTCTTAGATACTTCATGGATGCTCTGGAGTCCTAGATGGGCAATAAATTCTTGAAACGACACATTGGAGCACTGACTAGGGGGACGAATCATTTGCGCGATGTGTTTACTTTTTTCCACTACAACTAGGGGATTAATTTTATAAAATACCGTTTTTTTGCAATTATCATCCGCGTCATAGTCAACTAAGGACATCTCAAAAATATTTCTTCTGTCATTTTCTATAAATGTTCTGACTAAAAGTACATCATTTTCATCAATTATTAATTCCTTTAGTGGCATTTTACGTGTTAGTTTTGCTTTAACTGGAACATTATCTCCATCTTCTGTTTCTGTACATTTCTCTTTTTCTTCTGTTTGCGTGTTTGTGTTGGTTTGCTCTTTTTGTATCACTTCTACAGGACTATCTGGAGTCAATACACACTGTGTGGCAGTCGAGCTTGTGTTTTGTTTAAGTAATTTATTAAATAAAACGTCTGTTGCAAATCTAGAAACAATACATTAGAGATTATTTTTGTAAAAACAAAATACACAATATATTTTAAATATGATATAGTCATTAGTAAGCCAACAAGGGTGGAATGACTCCTCGGTCATACTAAATGACCTATGTGGCAGTAGTTACATAGGCAGTTTGGCATTAATTTATTCCATGAGTCGAGACTGCGCTGACGGATCTGAAACTTGGTTACACGCGCAGTCCGAAGCTAATGGCGAGCTAACGGAAGACGTGTTTTGATTGGCGGTTGGAGCGACACCTACCTGGGAAGTAGGCGGCGACAAAGCTGTTACACGAACAGTGTACCATTCTTATCCTGCCAGTTTCAACGGTCTTACGAAAAACTTACTCGCCATATTGATGGAATGAACTGAAGCCAAACCACTGGCATTGACTTGGAAATCCCAAAAAAAACTAGTAATAACAGTTGTTTTTCCATAATGAAAAGCCACTTGACCAGCAATTAATATATTTTAAGCTGACTAATGACTGCACCTCATTTGCAACATCCTACATATTATGTACCTTTTAAGTATTATTCCTTCTTATAACCTGTGTGACTTAACTAGGCACATGATCTTGACAAAGTCATTTTGAAACAATGTAAAAACATAACAAAATGTACAAAATCAGCAACAGAAAACTAGCCAATTGTTACTGATATAAGCATCGAAATTTTAGCTAATTTTATGTTGCTGTTTTTGGTCATTTTATTATGTTTTTTACATCTTTACAAAATGACATTGTCAAGGTCAGTGCTTAGTTAAGTCACAGGTAATACCAAAAAGAATTAACACCAAGTACATATAAGTTAAACAATACTCAAACAAACACTTTATTTTAAAATGTATAAGTACTAAGTAGTATATATATATATTACATCACAGATAGTTTTAATATCAATAATTAATAAGTTACCCGCAAAAAAATACTGCTTCTAGCTGTCTTGGCTAGTTTTACAGCCACCAAAACATTATACTTATTGTATGATTCTATGTATCATAAAAGGGCTTATTTCTTTTTTATTTTCTACACACCAGGCAGTATACTAATAAATATTTAATACCATGTTATACCCCTTAAAGCTACTAACATTTAAAACTATGGAAAATGCTCTCCGAAAAATATGTGAAAAAGGAACCATAATAATAAATAGTATCTGAGTTATGTTTCCTGACTTTTTAGTATTTGTAGCCTTAAAGTGATTTACATTAAAAAAAACACTTAAGTTGATTATTGGCACTGTATGCATTGAATTTTTGATTGTCTCATACATTTGCTTTATGAGCTGCACTCATTCACATTTGCATAGATGACTAGGGTGAATGTGAGAGGATGTAAAATCTGGTATGTATGGTGCTGTCAAATGTATGCTTGCTTATTGCTATTATGATAATATACCATAAGACCTTACTGGAAGAACTTACTGGTGATTGTGATGGAAGGCATGTTGACAAGTACAGCAGTTGCAATTACTTGACTCATTTTGCCGAACCTTCTTCTCTTTCTTAACTTTTGGCCTGTAAAAAAAACAAAAGTTTATTTGCCTTCCTAAAAAAACATAGCAAAGGTATACTTGATATTTGAATAAAGTGATATTTAATAAGGAATGCTCATATATATTAAAGTGATAACTTTTATCATGGTAAAAATGTTCTATTAACTCAAAGACCTTTTTGTCTTTGAGTAAATAGAAAGACTCAAAAATTTCACCAGATTCTTATGTTATATTTGTTGATTAAAGTATTGAATCTAATTTAAAGTATAACACTGGTTTTTTTTACACCGTGGCTTTTACTATATCAAAATTGGGAAAACATGTATCATATTTTAGGAATGTTTTTAATTTTGTCAGTAGCATTCATCAACCCTTTGTCAAACAACATAACATTTCCATATAAAACACGATTATCAACTGATATGTGTTGTCACTTTTGTAGACAATTTTAGCAATTTGTATAGACATCATAAAGTTTTTTACAGAGCTTTAATGACCACTGTCCCCAATGTTGGGTAAATGCATAATAGTTTCTGATGTTATGACAACTGTAGGTGGTCTCACAAGTAATACTATTGCTTCAAACTCATTGTAAAGCCAATGGAACTAAAAGTTTTTATTTGTGTTTACACTTTCAATAATAGCACAGAATTGCCAATATTAAAAGAAAAACACTCTCATCTTTCTTTTTTGCCAATCTGTAATATTTATGGAATCAGAGATACATTGTTAGGATTAAAAATACAGATCCTATTTCTCAACATTTTTAATGTTAGTTTTAACTAAATACTTTTTATTAAAGGTAAATATAATCAAAACTAGTATGAAAATATATTAAAATTGTCATCTATTTCTTGGCTATTCATATTATTTAACAGATGCTTTCAGACATTGTATATAGTAAAGAATAAATCTCCTTTACTGACCTGATCACTTGAAGTCTTGATCCGTCTCTAACAGTAGTGGATTTGCCCGCCAAAAGTGCTCTCAGTCCTCGCAGTACAGAATTACGGCGGGCGACCACCAAGCGACCTCGACTTAGATACACGAACTGGATTTTGCCCCAACCAGACACTCTTCCACTATTTTCGTCTACTTCCCGCCACGTTCCCCCGCCATGAACAAAAAATTTTGTTCCGGACATGACGCCGCGTCACATCAAACACTGGAGTCACGATTTCTTAGACATTTATAATTTCGCTGTATAATTACGTCACAGTTCATATGCGCGATGATTATTACAAGCATACAATTTATTTAAAAACTCGTTGAGTGGTAATAATATATATTCCAAAAATTAAACAGCAATCAGAATGCCGCCAGCAGCCATTCAAGAATTCTTCTTCTCCTTCATTGTTTATTTATTTATATGGCACTTCGGCTATAGCCATTGGCAGTGTCAAGTAAAGGCGGGAGTCAATTTTCTTGTTCCAATAATTTTTAACAACGTTACATAAATTTCGTTAAGTCTATAGTATAGTCAGAGTAAAGATAAAACGTCAATACAGTCAGAGTCAAGTCAGTCGATTTATTAAATCGGTAGAAGTTTAAAACTTCGGGTGGAGTTTAGGAGGGAAACATAAAATAGCACGTTTCTTGAAGTTGTATCACTTATTCACACTTATGCATGACAACGAATGTATTTAATATTCGATATTCTACCATTATCACAAATTAAACAGCAAAATAACACAAATTTAACAAAAAATACAAAACACAATGTCACTCTCTGAGATCCCCGCCCAATACCTGCCACCAAAACTCCACCTCTTTCATTGACAGTACTGACTAGTGACTACTGACATTGACTTTGAGGGTTTTTTTTTGCGCTTATGTAGCATTGGTTTCCATCAAACTACCCAACGTCTGTGTAAAACCATAGAGGATTTATCTATGGTAAAACATAGAGATTACCTTTAGTCAACTAAGCTTTTTGGCCTGAGCTCAGTTAAATGTACCATAAAAAAATGAAAGAAGGCCAGTTGACGCCGCAACGGACCTGCACCACGTGTATATACTTACTTCTGTGTGCGCCACGGCTGAGTTTGACATAACGCGACCAACTTACTTTGATCTACAAAATTGGTCTTTATCAACTTGCCTAAAGAGAGCTTAGTTGACTCAAGGAAAGCGCTACTTTCTGTAGTGACGTTAGGTGAGTTTACCGATGGCCTAACTTCCCTAATCCCCCTATCCGTTTTCCCTATTTCCTTATGAAGGCCGGCAACGCACTTGCGACTCTTCGGATGTTAAGAGCGACCATGGGCGACGGCAGCTGCTTTCCATCAAACCGTCTGCTTGCTTGCCCCTTGAATATCATAAAAAAACTTAAATCTTTATGGCATTTCTCACAAGGAAGAAAAAACATAAAAGTACTGACTAAAGTTGAAAATGCTTACTACTACTGTGGGGTTTTGCTAATAAAACCAAATGATGTTCCCGATATAAGATTTTAACTGTCCCACATATGTTTCGTTATGATATAAAGGTGCTAAGGGAGCACGCGCGGTGCTTGCTGATTATGAACGCGTACTGACGGTAAAGTGCGTTGTTAGGAAAAAATGCTGCGGTGTGATTTATGACACCGTACAACTACCGACATTTTAACGATGTCCCATTTTGATGAAAAATAAAATGGTCACTCTAAGAATAATGTATATGTACCTACCTAGGTGAAGGCTTGTGAAGCGCTATGTTCGATATTAAGGTCTTTTTGGTGAATCGATAAAATCTAATCTAGGATTATGAACTAAAACAAGAAAATACAACTTACAAATATAATAAATTTTATGACTATATTTGGTGGATTACACTTTACGGTTTCCAAAGTTTGAGTAAACCGTCCTCGCCGTACGTCGCCAGTAGATTCTGGTGAGGATGGTGTGTCATGCCGATTACAGCTTTCTCGTGAATCTGGGGATGAATAAGTTAAATACACAAACCATCCATCAGCCTTAAATAGCGCGTTTGGATCCCCTACTCGTAACGTGATCGGTTAAAACGAAAAACGCGTATATGTATAAGTATGAAATTTCTCCCAGTTATAGTTCATATGGACGTGCGTGGATTATTTTAAAATTTGCTTTATTCTTGCATATTTATGATGAATAAAACGCTACACACACTACAATGTTTTGACATGACACAAAAATGATATACGAAATACTCTTTCAGTTGAAGTCTGTATTTTTTAAATAAAATTTAATGGACTGGTAACGAGACTTTTATGCCAATAGTCGTGATTAAATTATTTAAATATTTATAGTTGAATTTTGACCAAAGGGCGGCCTCTAGTTTATTTTATTTCATGTGGAGTGTATATAGTCAATAATGAGCCTCATTTAAAAATAAATAAAGATGACGAGATAACTGATAGCTGCAATCAATTAGCATTTGCATATTGAACGCAAAACGATAAAAGCTAAGTCAGACGAAAATAAATACATAAAACTATAATAGTTATTACTTAACATGGCTACATATGAACCCGGTATATTTAAATTATTTGCCCAAAAAAACAAAAGCTATAAAAGTCAAACAAAACAACTCACGTTGATAGTCCGCTCCAGTTTGCCACTGTTTGCGCAGAACGCGTACAGCACTAGATCCTCGGCGGCGCAGTACACGAGGCGGCCACGCGCGCCGAGCGCCGCACATACTAACGCCCCGCCCTCCGCCTCGCGCCGCCCGCTGGAGAACGACCGCACGATCTGACCCGCCATGTTCATGATGACGACGGTGTTGGTGCGGTTACACACCACGAAGTGCTCGGGGTTCTTAGGCGTTAGTAGTAGAGAGTTGACGGGCGGCTCGCCAGAACCTAGCGGCTTCAGCGTCGCCGTACACTCGCCCGTACGAACTGACCACACCTAAAAATGTTTGTTACGTATATGCTGTGGCCTGTGAACGTGCTACGTTTCTACGATAACAAGGCTAGTGCTCTGGCCACAGTGGTTTGACGCTCGACATGATTCGCATTATGCGAAAATGCTAATAATCGGTTCATGTTAAACAATATCAATCATTGGTAAATTTTATGAAGTAGTACATACACATGAGATACCACATAACATGTAAAATTAATAGAGATTCAAAATTCGGTTACATGTTTGCCATCAGTACAGTTGCATTAAATATCCTTTAGTAGCTGAATATCATCCATTATTTTTATGTTTGTTTGAAATTTGTCGTCAAATTACGTAGAAACTATAGGCCCGATTTTGCTGAAATTCAGTATGCAGATTATAGATAAACTGACTTAGATTTTAGGATACTTTTCATTTTGATTAAATGTCTCCATGTCATAAGCCATTTCCTCGCAGACAAAGCTGAGGGCAAACGCTTTGCCGCAAACCAATTTAAAATACCTTGACAGTGCCGTCGGACGATGCGGAGAGTACAGCGTGTCCGTCCGGCGTGAACACGGCCTCGTTCACGAATGACGTGTGGCCGCGGAACTCCTTCAGCACCTTGCCGGACTTGAGACCGTGGATCCTGAGGGGGACATTTTGTAGTTCAGAGCTAATATTTTTCATAGTATACGATAATATGGCAAAATACCTGAAAAAGAAAACTCGCAGAGACACGAAACATAATGTGGGTGCATAGGGCGTTGCTTTGCTCTGTTGTAATTATTGTTGCAAGTCACCAAAATCCAGCTTTATGTATACCTGTTTCGTTTCAACAATGTGGTGTACCAGAGACACCAGTGCAGAGTACGAAACTGGTGGGTAAAGCTTGCCTCTTTTTGCATGAATGAGGCTGAGGAGCCAAGTAAACTAGTAATGTATAAGCGGCTATGAGAACTATTACATGGCGCAACGACCGTCCGGGGACGGGTGTTTCCCGTGCTTACATACTATAACACGTCGACCGTCTCAGTGATGTATAGACGGTTTCACATGAACATAGGCACAATACGGCACGGCGACCATATAAATGTAAAAAGGGCATAATATAATTTTAGTTATAACATTTTAGCCACCTTTACATCGAAATCTGTTTTGCTTACCTAATAGTGCGGTCGAAGGAGGCGGACAGTATCTGCGTGTTGTCCCGCGTGAACTGCAAGCACGTCACACCCTTACCGTGCGCGCGGTCCAACTTGCGCTGCACCTGGCCCGTCGATACCTTCCACACCTATTGTAGGAATTTTAGAACAATTATTTAATACCTCACCACGTCTCTCTTATATATGGTTTGCAATGGACATTTAATCGTCTTTTGAGCAGGCACTCTATTGTCACGAATGTATAATCAGGGAAGCTGAATCAGAGCCAGATTACGGATCTAAGTAATGTGGTTGCGTTATGTCAAACCCAGCGGAAATATCATGACTTACATGGAATTGACATATTCCGACCAAATGGCGTAGGCCCGTCAACTGGTTTCGTTTTAATTTTTTTTAATGCTACATTTGGCCGAGCTTAGACCAAAGGGAGCTTAGTTGACTCAAAGTAAGTGCTACTTTCCATATTTACGTTGGGTGGGCCCTCTCTCAATTTCCCCCATTATACAAAAGTTAAAAAAAATACATTTATTTTTCGCCAATGCAATATCGCTCTCCTTCATTTTAATGTCAATGATATAAAAGTATACGCAATATAAAGTACCTTAATTTTTCCATCATTTGATCCAGCAGCTAGTGTGTCGCTGTCCCTGGCGAATGCTAGACTTAGCACTGCCTCCTCCATACTCATGTACTCCTCATGTGCCTGGTACCGCAGATCCTTGCGGATCTTGCCCGTTGTGAAGTTCCACACCTCAACCAGACCGTCCACAGAACCTGTCACTAGATACTGTCCGTCGGGTGAAAACCTATAAGTAGAATAAACAATTGTGGTTATGGTTGTTTTTCCTTTCCTCACACCTCAATGAAGCAACCAATCCACATGATTTTTTGGCATAGACGTAGCTTATGTGATGGAGAGTAATAGAGGCTACTTTTCATCTTAGAAAACTTTTGAAGGCGAGCGAAGCCGCTGGCAAAACCTAGCAGAGAATAAAGCGTGTTTAAATAAGCTAAACATCAGTGTAAAAATGTAGAGTTAAAAAACTATTTCAAACATAGTTTTTGTAATTATTGGAATGTAAAAATAATAACTATTTCTCACTTGGCACATTCCACGTGAGACTTCTGGCCAAATTTAATAATTTTGGACAGCTGAGTTGGACATTGGTCATCCTCTTCATCTCTTATAGCAGCTTTACCACGGAAAAGATCAATGGTTGTACCTGTAAGTAATAGGAATATATTGGTAATACACTATATTAAAATGTTCTGATAATTATTATTTTTGAATTTAACAATTTGATTAAGATATTTGCAGAACTTTGTCCTTTCTAGTAAATGGTTTTATCTATTGTAAACATAGCAATTGAAAAAATAAATAATAGAACAGACTTAGTATGATTTTGTCTGGGAACTGATTCACAATCTGTACTTTTATAATCTTCTGCAAAACAAACAACAATAGCTGTTAAGTCCCTTTTTTAATCCAAGTAAAAATTGTATAGTTAAATACCAGGTGGCAAGAGCCCCTGATGCTGCTGCCACTTGAGAGCCTGCCCCAGCAGCGCAAGCAGACGGGACGAGGGTACGACCGACACCTCCCCCGCGAGCGCCGCGGCCAATGCAGCCCGCCGCCACTCCTTGCCGCCGCCGCCACCGCGCGCACCGCCGTAAGCCTCACGAGGATCGAAGTACGATCTAGCCAGCATATTCTCTGTAAATAATACAATATTTGTACAATGCTGGAAATAGTGTATTCTTTTGATGTTACTTGTCAGTTAATGGTGGTGTAAGTAGACCCTGTAAAGTTATATCTAATATATAAAATTCTCGTGTCATAGTTTTCGTTGCCATACTCCTCCGAAACGGCTAGACCGATTTTGATAAAATTTTTTGTGCTTATCCGGTATCTATGAGAATCGGCCAACATCTATATTTCATCCCCCTAAATTATTTATATAGCAAAACAATGTTTGCCAGGTCAGCTAGTACTATATATAATACTTATACTGTAAATGAAAAAGTTTGTTACCTTTTCATGCTTAGCTAGCTGGTACTCTGAATTAACACATAGAGTATTTTTATGCAATTAGCACTGCGGAGAACAACTAGTTATACATATACGGTGTTACTTATTGTTTAAACTCAGAATATTCCATGCTAAAACTGAGAGTAGTTAAACTCGATGTAACTAAGATTTTACCTATGATTAATTCTTAACTCATAAACTCGACATAAGGTTGGATTAACTAAGCCACGCCTATTCCATTTGAACCAGATGGCAACGCCGCAAGTCACAGAAAAAAGTAAAAAAGTCGTATTTTGTTTGCAGCAGTCAGCAGGCTAATTTAAAATCAACAGATGTGCAACACATTTTGATTTCAACATTCTGATTTTCGAATCCCTGTTGTTATAAAAATTCTAGTGTTATCATATATGTTACACTTTCAACTTGCTTTTTCAAATATTAAAATTAAATTTAATGTAAAAATGAGGAAATACATATTTAGCGCTGAATTTATTTTATTAGACATATCTATATTTTTTACCTACTCTAAAACTTATTCAAACTCCAAATTATTTATTAAAATAATAAGAAATATGAACTGTCAAACTAGGATACACCGTAACCTCGGTAACTAGGGCTGGGGTTGGTTTAAGGTTGGAATAGCTTTTGTACAGTGTTTACACCGACCATACACTAGGTTTAAGTTACACCCAGTTAATGAGTTGTGATTCTGCTTATTCTGAGTGTAACTTTTTACACTTAGTTTATAAGTAAAACAGATACAGTGGAATCTATTTATAACAACATAGCTGACATCATACGCTAAGTAAATATTCATTAAAAATTAAATTACATAATTGTTAAAGCAGAGTCAGTTTTTCACAAGCAATTTAATATGAATGCCAAGCTAAATAGTGTTCTCGTCATAAGTTGAAGTACTGACTCTTGACGACCTTTCTTACTGTTTGTAATCATGTTGGTAGCTTGAGAGGGAGGTTTAATTCCCGTTGACAGAGCAAAGAGTTTTTCAATGTTTCTGGGTTTTGGATGTGTAGTAAATATGGGTAACATATAATAAAAACCTAAAATATGTGTATAGTATAAAAGTATAAAATGTATTTCTGTTGTCTGGTACCCGTAAGACAAGTCCCTTAGGTGCTTACCACGGGCCCAGAAAGAACTGATGTGAAGGGCCCATAGATATTATTATTCATATTATTATTTTTATAATGGGCAAACTTTGAAGTTAAATAAGAAAGCACTAACCAAGATGCATATATCTATCAGTCTCTTGCTGTTTCATTAACAGGCATGGTTGAGTCTGTCGCAGCAGTGTGCGTGCAGCACCGAGCTCTCTCAACTCAATCAACTCTAACACAACTTGCTCATACAAGTCCATCAACTTCTTGTCGGGTAATTTGAGGGATGCCACTGCCTTCAGCACAGTATCCCAGTGTCCATTGTTTATGTCAGCACAGAATCCGTCAACACTGTCTACTGTGTTCAGTGATACTCCAGTTTCCTCCTAAAATATTTTATAACAAATGATATAAGTCAAAGGTACTTAACAGTTACCATATATATTATAAATATGACAAGTAGAAGATTTCAAAAGTAATAAAAATTACATTCAGACCGATTAATAAAAGCTGTAGAATAATTTCGAACAAATAACCATACCTGCAAAGTTTGCAGCGTTTTCGTCAAGTTTGATTCTTTCAGATATTGTTGTATAAGACGTATGACGCTAAAACAGATAGAAATATGCACAAAATGTACTACAATCATGTATTTGATTACTTTCATACAAAATATAAAAAAAATGTATTACTCTGCAGACTCAATTTCAATCGACATTTTGTAAGCGAATAACTTATTTTATTGTAATAACAATGTTTGTTTATTATTGTTCAATTGACTCCTCTCTTCTAAATATTCATTCAATTACGACACATTCTATAATGTAGTGCGAATTACAAAAATAAAACTCGCTGAAAACCAAACAATTCACGCTTGTAAAGGTGTTGTAATTTGTAAAGCTTGTTATGACATTTGATTTTGACATTGACATAATTTTAGTCAATTGCCATTTGCCATATATAAATCTAAAGCAGTATAATTTTGACAGGAAGATACAAATTTTGGCATTCCTCCACTTCCAGACAGGGCACAGTCGGTGGTGCTAGCCTCAGAGAAAATTCGTTTAACCAAGTAGATAGATTATTGGACTGACGGTTAATACTTCCTAGAGCACCGCGGAATTTCCTTACATTTTTCCACACATCTGAAGGACGAGACATGGGTGAAAAACTCGAACAGAATTGCCGCCAGTCGCCACCCATTTTTCTTTTTTTCGGATAGTAAAAATCTTACTTCAGCGGCAATTCTCTTGTAATTTAAAAATTGTCTACTGTCAATCGCTCTACAGTATAGTTTTTCAGCGTCTTTACGAATTACGGCGCTTAACGGCTCTGGTGCATTCAGTATCCGACCATGGAGGAGAGAGAGCTTGTTGACTTCCTATTTTTTGTTTCAAAGGAATTGCCCTATTTGCCGCCACCTCTAATACATTTTTGAAACTATTGTATGAAAAAAGGATGTTATTAGGATTAATGGGAGGTAAGAGGCAAACTTCTGAATCTGTCATTTTTGCAAATTCGGTCCAATCTGCAGAATCCGTTTTATATTTAATTCGGGGAGAAGATGTTTGAGACAATGGTCTAGTCTGTCTGTGTGTCATTGTTGTTATAATGGGGAAGTGGTCACTGCCAAAAGAATCGGAATAAATTGCCCAGGAACATGCAGAGGAAATGGGGGGAGCATAACGATAGGTCTTCTCTTCTCGGGTTCTGTAAAGGGTAGTAATATCATCAATGAGATCGATGAGGGAAAAGGAATGGGAGTCATCTAAATAGGAACCCAGAGAAATATGGTGAGTATTAAAATCACCTAATACTACCAAGGGCGTAGGAGAAGAAGATAGGACGGAGGAATTTTCGGTAAATATTGAAGGATTAGGGTGAGGGACATACACAGACATAAAAACAATACCAAAAACAGGAACACCTACAATATTAAAACAACTACTATGTACAGGGAGGTTATATACAGAATATGTACATTGGCTGGAGACCAAAATGGCTACTCCAGCTCTGCCATCAGACCTGTCGTCCCGGAAACAGGCATAGCCCGGAACCCTTAATCGAGAACCAGGTGTCAACCATGTCTCTTGGACGGCAAGAATTAATAGCTTATACATGTTTATAAACGAAAGAATATCAGGTTTCTTGTTCCTAATACTGCGGCTTTTCCACTGGATCACAGTGAGACCCATTATTAGGTAAAAGTTTTGTGAGCGAGGTCAGGTTAGCAAGAGTTCTGTTCGGTAGTAAGTCACTAGACCTTGAAAGAAGGTCTAAAAAGAAGAAGGAAAGGTTATCAAGGAAGTTGTCATTTCTCGAAAGGGTAACTTGGGAAATTGGAGAAGAGGGAATTTCAGGATTCAAAGGATAGGCACACCCGTTAGGGTATTCAGAGACAGGTTCGATTTTGTTATCATGTGCCTGGCGATCATAACCAGGGGATATAGAGGGAATAGGGCGGCGAGAAATATAAACTGTTTTTCTATAAGATGAGGTATTGGCTAACTATGTGTGTCTGTCCTTGCAGAATCAGCAAAGGAGTGCTTGACCTGGGGAAAACAGGAAGAAGCTTCCAAGTAAGGGATACTTTCCTGACTCATTACCAATTTAATTTCCTTTTGTCTTATATATTCAGGGCAAGAGGAGTTATTGGCTGCATGTGGACCATTACAATGTAAACAAAATGAGTTGTTGCATTACATGCTGCTCCCTCATGATTCTGTGAACATTTGTAACAACGGGGAAGAGATCTGCATTGATATTTGACATGGACAAAGCTACAGCAATTATTGTATTGGATTATGGGTAGTAGGAATGTTTCGAGTCGGAGGGAATTATAATAACAATATACACGAGGAGGAAGTTTTTGGCCTGTGATTGTTATGACTACAGATTGGGTGAGAATCCAAATGGGGGAATTTTGGCCATTCAAGGTCTTGCGACTCATTCTACGTGCTTTGACAACTCGTCCAAAACCTGGTGGTACCTGTAAGTTTTCTACACACTCCTGCATTGACCAATCCACAGGGGATTACGGATAATGCCCATGCGGGATACACTGAAAGAGGGTATTGTAACAGTATATCCAGCACTTGCTGTAGCAGGTTGATCAATGAAAGAATTAGCTTGATCATATAAATTGAATTCTATCGAGATCCGATTGCGACCGATCCTTTTAATCCCATCCATCATAATATTTTGTATTTTGTTTTTAAAAAGGAAGTGACCAAATTGAATGGGATTAAAATAACCAGTATCGGTCTCAGGCTTCGAAACGTGTACTAAAAATTAAAACCGACTTCCAAAGGAAAAATCTAAAATAGTACAAAAGAAACTAAAAAGTATTAAATAAAATTTATT
>JAOTAV010000032.1:2465568-2479011 GCA_026546445.1 Cyclargus thomasi | reverse complement strand
AAAAAAAAATATTTTCGTGTTGGCAAGTCCATTTATTGAGGAAGGCTATAGGCTATATTATAACATCACGCTACGACCAATTGGAGCCTTGCTTGGCATTTAAACCCTACCACCACTAAACATCTCTTATAAAAGTTAGACGATAGCCATATTTCTTAAATAAGTCGCCTTTATTTGATCACATTCTAACAGAAAGCCAATTAGTTAGTTGGTCGTGTTGAGTAGAGTCGAGTGGGTTGATCTGAGCGAGTCGAGTGAGCGGGGTGTAATTCTCAGTCAACAGTAAACAAGGCCCCAATCCTTTGGCCTCGTATCTCCCCTATTAATTGGAGCCAAGCAAACACAGCTTCTTTGTATTTGCTCTCCTATACTATTGACAATTTATATTAAGCCCCGAAATGTGCACGTAGTGTATACAATTGGTATTATATAATGTGGCTTATATAGAATCGGAGTCATTAAATTCTAGCTTTTGCCCGTGGCTTTGCCTGCATAGAATTGGAAAATCGCGTTGAAATTCGAATATTACCAACATGATATTATTCCAAAACTAAGGGTCTGTTTTACCGCTTGCTGTTAAAGTTTCTGTTAGGCTATCTACAACTTTTCAAATAAAGTTATATCTGTCGAATTATTAGACTATCTGTAAGCGGTGAAACAGGCCCTTAAAGTATCCTACTTATTTAAACTCCTTTATATCATAATAGACGATTCTTCGTTGCGCCCAAATTCGTTCATCGCGCGGGAACCGTAAAAATATTCCGGCATAAAAAGTATCCTTTGTCCTTCCACAGGACTCAAAGTATCTCCTACAAAAATTCAGCAAAATTGGTTCAGCGATTTGAATTGACGAGGTAACAAGGTAAAAGACAGACACACTTTCTCATTTGAAAATATGGACGCTTTAGGACCGGAAAAATTATTAAAAATTATAATAATGCGGATTCCATGTATAGCTAGATAGCCTAAGTAGATAATTAAAGAGTCAAATAACATGATTAAAATAAAAAAAATATTGGTGTTAAGGTATGAATTGCTTAACAATATTACTTTAAATAATGTTACTCAGTAATGACTATGGAGATATTTACAAGACAGAACTCTGTAATAATATCATTTATTTAGTGGCCAACATAAAACATGTCACACAATCGGAAAAGGATGTTTCAACTAACAATTATTATTATTATCGACAAACAGTAATTGTGCGCCCCGCAGAATGTTCACTAAAGGTTCCCCTTTATCTGACGAACATGCCTCAACACAATCAGAGAAAACATAACTACACGACCCCGAGTAATTTCACTAATTATCTACCCCACGTAGAAATTGTCAAACGAATTTCAACTTAAATTACTCAAGAATAAAGATGAATACCAAGCAGCAAACGCTGTGCTCTTTGGGGTACATCCTAATTTGTATGCCAGTGAAAAGGTATAGAGGTACACGATGAAAATATTCGTGTTTTTTGGAAATTTTTGTAAATTATACTGTCACGTAAAAAACGAAGTTTTATTTAGAGCACCGTATTGAAAGTACGTCACGTTTCGGTGCCTTAAGATAGGAAAGAATAGTTATTTATTATAGTTTTATCTATAGATACATAGTAGATATAACAAAACAGTAAAATTGGAGTGTCTGTACATTTGATATTTTTACAAAATAATCAATGTGGGGATGCTAAGAAACAGTAGAAGTAGTGTCTGTTTATCTATTTGTCTGTTTGTACGCGCTAATCTCAGGAACTACTGGACGGATTTGAATAAATCTTTTTTGTTTAATAGCTGTTATGTGTTTGTTTGTAATGTCTGGGCAACATATATGATACTTTTTATGCCAGAAAAATGTACGTTTCCTGCATGATATACAAATTTTTGCGCAACGAAGTGCGGGCACCGACTAGTATCAAAATATAAAAGACAGCTTGTTTGATGTGGCGACAATAAAAAACGAGTTTAATGTAACAAGTATATTCGATCACTGAATTAATTTCGACCACGGTACATTACTATAATATATTTGAATATTTTGCACTTACATACTACGTGCTTGTGCGTCAACCAACGTGTTTTATACCAATTTATACCAAAACAGTTGGTATAAAACACATTGGTTGGTATAATTATATTAAAAGCGTTACATGAGTATAGCAGATTGCGTCTGACTGCCTTAAACAAATCTGAGTAGATATGATTATCTTTTCGATAAATAGCTTTGTGGTTAATTTATCAAAAAGACACAAGAGTACATGTTTTAACGAGTGGAAATATTATGTACGAAGGATTATATGAACCTAATTCTCGTAACTATTTCTGCTACAGTCTAGTTTCGTTCACGATGTAGTTTATACACGCATTATGTGAGCAAAAGACGCACATCGCACTTAAAACTCGACTGTTTACTGATTTTTTACGAGAATAAGTCCCACGGCCTAAAACTGTAAGACAACGGACACCAGCGATTACTACAATAAAATCTACTTATAACAGTAACTATAATTTAATCATGATTACACAATATTTGTATTCGTTTCGAGTTTTCTATCGCGCAAATCCTTTACTGCGCATATTATTCAAACTCACAACTCATGTTATTCAAACTCACAGAAGTTCTTTGTACAATCAGAGAAGTTGAAATAGATTCAGATCGTGGATCTAAGTAACTTAGTCGGGTTATGTCAAACTTACATAAATTGACATATTCTGACCAAATGACGTAGGTCTGTCAAGTGGGTCTCTTTTAGTTTCCCCCATTATACTTTGTCACACGTTACGTTGAATTTTTACATTATGTCAGTCAATGGTTATCACATGCGCAATGAAGGATTTGCGCGATAAAAAACGAAACAAATACAAGTACTCTCGCAATTAAACACTTGATAATTACACGTGACTAGTGTCAAGTGTAAAATATTTTAAACAAATCTCTACATTCAAGTCTATACAACGTTAAAATGACCAAACTAGGTTTAACCACATTTAAAGCTAGTTTGTATGTTAGATATATTACACACATTGTATTCTAAACCTTAAATCTGTATATATTGATAATTATCTAACATTTGTGTTATTACTTGTTCAATAATATGTTACGGCTTTAACTTAAAATTATTTAATTCCACGCTATTAAAATCTTCAATTAAATGTCTTCAATTAAAGATTTATTCAAAGAACAAAACTAATATTTTAAAAACATTTTTGATACTTCAATATTACAAGAGCTGGTTTATACTTTTTTGCAAGTACTGCGCATTTTATATACCAAAAAATCAATAAAGTGTTTCAGAGGAAATTTCATGGAACTATTGATTTGCAAAGGCGCTATTTCATATTCTTAGCTCGGTTATTAGAGTAAATAAATCTATGTTTATTAGAGTAAATTAATCTGTAAAATATTTCTCTCTTTACTTTAACTTAACTATTATTACTATGACATACATATGAATAATTGGTAGCATTAAATACTAGTTACTAAACTTCTACAAGAAAATACAAATTTTGCAACATCAAATGTTACATAACAAAAAATGAAATAAACTTATATTTTGATTTTTTTCCGTGCGCGTTTAACGATTTACAGTACTAACTTTCAAGGAGCTAAATACAAACTTTATAAAAATAATAAAAACAAAATTTATATACATAATACACAATAAGTTATACTTATTTTTTATATTAATGACTAAAAATGAAGATCACGAGATGATCATTATTAATAGGTTTAATATGTATTATTTAACCTACCTAGCACTACAACATAGCAATAAAATATACATACAACTGAAACTACGATGACTATACCTATCTCAAACCTACTCAAGCAAAATTCATAGTTACTACTGCTAAGGAAATCAAAGCTATACACATTTAAATGAGGTATTTTCTTTAGTATCCGATATTTTTTTTATTTACAATTTAATAATAAGCTGATTAATTTACACGACGTAAATTATGACTCTCGACCGCACTCAGATACATTTAGTAAATGAAGCTTATGACAAAAAATGTTTGTGAAGTTTACGTCAAAACCTTTATTAAATTAAAGTTAGTTAATCGTCAAATGTCTCCGAGTCCGCCCGTTATATTATGTTTGACTTATGATGTGCTACGCGCTTGCTACAACATATGGCGTAGCGCTACGCCGAGCTACGTACAGCTACGAATGTACTACGCTCAACGGTACTACACTGCGTTTGCGTTGCATCACAGTTTAACCTAAGCCTTATGCCTGAGATACACGAGGCTAGTTTCTAAAGCTAAGTCGGTAAGCTAGTTTCGGTAATCTAGCAAGCTAGTATTTTTGGCTTCGAGCCCGATAAACTAGCTTCATTTCTTACTAATTTACTAACATAGGAATTAACCTAGTTTTGTCTTCGCGGAGCCAAACTAACTAGCTTGTTAGCTTATTGACACTAACCCGCTATCGTAGCTTGAAAAACTACCCTCATCCCGGGCGTTATTTAATATTTAAGACAAATTATTATTTATATTCAGCTTGAGAACTAATAATAATAATATTATTATTCATTGAAAGATTTATAGCATCCTACAGATTTTTGCATTGCTTGGTTAATTTTTTCTCCTGAATTGTTTCGGCATATTATAATAATGATATTTTAATATCTTTTAATATCATTGTAAAATAATGTGTTGATGTTGTGTATTAAGCATTTGTTATTTATAGTAAACGTAATAGTAGCTAAGCGCGTGCCTCCTAAAGTAATGTATTTATATTAGTTAATCTAATTTATATTTTTAATCTTAATTAAGTATCTATTGAATTAAAATAACAAGAAGAAGACTTATTTTACGCTAGAAAATTCAAATTAAATGTTCAAACTTAAAATTACTACGCATAAGAGGAAGAAGATAAGTTGAACTCTACTTTTAATATACGAGATTAATTAAAGAGACTATGAATGTGAAGGTATCATTCTGACCTTAACTGCAAGTGAAACTAAGAAGTAAAATAAAATACTATTTTATCAAATAAGCCATAGGTCTCAATTTCTATTACCATGTTTTAACCCTCCGGCTTCAGTTTCGGCAACGCTGTCTCTGGCGCTTTGTAGTACCGTAGAACCAAATAAAACCTATAGCTTATGTAAAAAAGTATCATTTTATTAAAATTTTTATTTAATTGCGCACGCTTGCAGTCGAGATCAGGATGTTACTTTAAGATTTCTATTTCCGTAAGAATACAAAGAAACGGGTACATCTACTATCAAATAATGGTGAAAGATAAGAGAATTTTGACAATTGAACATGAGAAAATACATTTTATTATGCAACTATAAGATGTCAAAATCAAACCAATTTATAAGAATCCTCATTGACTACAAACAACTATCATCAACTATAACACGGTTTCATATAAGAACGTATGATCGTGAACAATGTTTTATAATTCACAATTAGTGAGAAGCTTACAATTGTACCCGTTTATATTCTTACGCGATTTAAAATCTTACGATGAAACTAGGATTAAGGAAGATATAGATCTAACGGACGGGAGTCGACGTAGTTTGAAAATATAACTGCAGAGAATTTCCTATTTTTTTTCCTCCTAATCAATTCTTGACGACTTAACTAGCGGACCCGACAGATGTTGTCCTGCCGGGCTGATTTGTAAATCAAATTCATTCTCAACAACCCTTTCGCATACACACAAACACGATATTTAATCAAAATCGGTTTAGTTATTCAGGAGTTCAGTGAGAAAGACACGCACTCAAGATTTATATATATTAAGATAAGACATATCATTCACTCATTCCAAATAATAATCTAAGTAATTAAAATCACAAATAAAATTTAAAAACAAAGGAAAAGTAACTCGGTCAAAAAACATGTTTCACAAGACTTCAAAAATAGATTTTTAATATTTAGGTTGCCTGTATCAACTTGACATTAGATGTTCGACAGGAACGTATTTTAAAACGGCAATATTATGGAAGTTGCGTCTCTGTATTATTTGTAGATCACTAATAAATAATAACATTAGTTACCCTCTATTCGATTTATATTTCGCGTTGTCTGTATCACTGCAGTTACATTTACAAGAAAGGAAAGTCTTTCACTCACACATACATACACACTTGTATACCTCACTCACACACCTAAGGTTTCATACGGAAACTAATATGCTAACTTTAATCACATAAGAATAGACGACATCTTTTTAGTAAAATATAATATTATTAGCATTTTAATAAATAAATATGGTAAATTTTTTCAATATTTTTAATAATCTCGTGGTTTTTGCCTATTAGTTGTAGAAATTTTAATATTAAATTAAATATTATATATATATTTTTTTTCAAAATTATTTATATCAAAGCTGCCTAGTAATGACATTTGAATTAATGTTTACAGGTAAATTTAATTGATGGTTGTGTTTAACGATTAAATAATAATATTTGTTTTATATTATAGATTAGTTCTTAGATCTTTTCAAAGTAGCTGGATAAGTTTTTGACCGCTACTAAGATATTCGGATATCTTGATATATAAATCACGAAATTGTTAAGAGTTCGGTTCGACTTTTAAGTGAATGATAAATGAAATTATATTACTCAGAATAAGTAAAAAGTTACACTTTTTAATGTAAAACTACGATGCCTACCACCAGTTCGAGAACAAACCGCTAAGTTGTGAGTTATTGATTTTATATCGACGGTTAAGAACAAAAATACTGTTACATCTACAAAATCTTAATTTTACAAGAGAGGCAAAAAACTTAATATAAATTTAATACTATAGTTATGGATTATTTATACACGTAGATACACTTATGAAATACTACACTTTATTACTGGTCGACACATTTTTATTAGAAGTAACGAGAAGAACAATATTCTGTTAGTAGACCAAAACAAAAAACCAATAATCAAAAAAAGTAGATAGCAGTATTTGGTTCTTAACCGTCGATATGCAAAATCATCAACTCAAAAATATGTAAATTTTATATTCGTGCAATACGCAATCTCGGTTTGTTAATAAACAAAAATGTACGCGATAATTGTGCGTATATATATCTTAGTAACTAGTAATATACAATATTATCAGTAAAGACATATAAATACAGCACTAAATTGTGTATATCCCTTACATCTAATGATATGTATGCGATATAGGTTTTCCTTATTGCTGATACTTTAAAATTATCGATATTTAAATACATTTCTTTTAGAATTTCACAGCAAAAAATTATATTTTGTATCGTGAATCTAAGGGGAACTAGACCACGATAGTACGTGTAATGATATCTTCGAATAAACAAGAAAAAACCATTGTAATTTTCTAACATTATTTACAAGTCAGGCATTATTAATATTTTTAAATAATTCGTAACGTAAAGCCAAAGAGGAAGGCTTAATAGCACATTCCTGCCTGGTTTATTTTTTCTGCAAATTAATCTATGGAAATTTTCACTTATCAACGGATTCTTTAAAGTGTACTGTTAGGTTTTGACAACACGAGGTATTCTTAAATTCACGATACAATGTCAAAGAAGCCTCGATCAGCGACAATATTCTACTAATTAATTGAATTTCGGGAGAATTTGACACAAAATTGACTTAACTTACGATTAAATAATTGATCGGTTATAAGATCACATAAATCATTTGTTAGTAACGCGGCAAACAAGTAAAGATATTTCTACTAGCGATTTGTAGTTGATAACAATTCTGCTTCACTTTTTCCTTTTCATATTATTAATTAATATTGCGTGTATTTTGATATAATTTGATATTATCTTAATAAATTCTTCGTCAAATTATATATTTAATATCCGATGGATATCTTTCTTTTATTTTTAATTATTTTCACTCAATTTTTATGTATATAACCAAAGTGTTGAAAGGGATAATATTTCCGTTTTATATACTTGGTAATAGCATCTACTTGTTGCGTGAGTAAATATAGTTTTCATTAAACTTTATCATGATTTAATAATCAATTTAAAGATAATTGAAAACAATAATAATAACCTTAATGAATCTGTAGACTTAGTTAATAAATTAGCTGATATGTTAAGGACGATCATTTTTTTTCAGTAAATATTTTTGGTCTATCGCAAATGAACTGGTATAAACTAGTTTTTCGGAAACAAAAACAGCATTTCATAAGATACCAGTTCAAAAAGGTCTCCATTATTACATGTAACTGCTGATATGACGTCATAATCATCCTCATGAAAAAATCGACAATCTTCAAGTCATTGTGCGTCGTAAGGAAATGTGCTTCATGTCTATGCTATTGTACTTTGCAGGCTACACGCTAAAGGCGAGTGCGCACTAGACGAAGAAACCGCAGCGAATTACGTAACCATAAACGCAACAACGGAATAAAGTAAAATCGCTTCCTCACAACATTCATATAGCTGAAATAACATTGCGCGCAACCTTCACATATAACGTTGTTAACAAATAATATTGTTATCACGATAACTTTTGTGGAATTTTTAAAATTGCAATTTTTCGCACAAGAGGCAATTGTGTAGACAATAATCAAGTTTCCATCGAAAGTTCATCCAAAGCTTCCATCGAATGCTGGAGGCGTTTTCTCACGTGTAGTGCGTGCTCGCCTTAAACAATACGTCTATATACAAGTACACTACTCCCTTTGGGTCGCAACTTATACTCCAAGCCAAGAATTATAATAACTTTATACACTCTTCAATTGACATGTCGGGCGCGTCACGATTCTTGTACAATTATAGATAATTTGTGTCTGCGTACTTTGTCTATCTGGCCTTCCCGATGAGTCTTGGTACTTCATTTTAAATATCTCGTTACTCGATCACTTCATAATTTTACCAAATAAATATATAGTAGCTTTGGAATACGCATTAAAGTCCACGTTCGTACTAGTAGTTTGTGTGTTTCATGTAATAAACTACACAAAAGAAGACATAAGTGAAAGAAGCGGATAACCAACATTTTGCGACCTTCGAGAATATACTGTTTTTTTCCACTAAATTTTGACAAATCTAGTAACTTACCTATTTCATTATCTAGCTAGTGTATCTAGCTATACATCAAACCCTAATTATTTTAATTTCAGGTAATTTTTCGGGTCCAAAAGCGTCAATGCAAAAATCTGAGAGTTTTTAAAATGTAAGTTATCTGCTTCTGCCACTTATGTCTTCAATTGTGATTGACTCACTAGCAAAAGATAATAATTATTATATATGTCTTCTTTCTAGTCAAATCTTTTGTATAATTAATTTATCATAGATCTTATTCGATTCTTGATATGCATTCGCCCGTACCAACACCCATCGAAGAACCTCTGTGTTCTTTGAAATAAACACATTACAGCTAAATAATACAACCACAAACACTTACATAAACCGACTAACTTACGCTAAAGACAAAAATATTACATCTCCTTACGCTACGGTGAATCAAAAGATTCTGATATGTTTCGTTACTTGGTTGCAACTTATCACAAGTTGTACTTACCTACTAATTGATTTACAATTGATATAAGTTGATTATGCATTGACATTACTTACTTTATTGCTAACATTCTAGAAGGATAATTAACATTAAGATATCTAAAACACCATTTACATGATAAGTGTCGTGTCGACGACGAAAAAAACAATGACACGTTTTGTACAGAATATACATAATAGAACATGTTCAAGTTTGTCGCAAAAGCCTTTTCAAATTAATATCTTAGGCCTTTACTAATTCTATGGTGCAAAATTAACTTTACATGCTTATTTAATATGTTGTAGTATATCGAATATGATATATATATTCCATACCAAATTTTATACACAATACGTCTTCTAACAATATTTTAATATTTTGTAACATATTATATGTATTTCATAAACTTTTGTGTACTCTAAATTTCACAAGATTCATTCCAAAGAATCCAAAACACTACCTATTATAAATATATTAGAGAGAAGGTAACATTTTTAAGAGTATCAACAAGAAATTATCCTTTATGCAAAACGTCGATATGCTCCATAATTTTGACGCCAATTCGCAAAGTTACGGAGTATAACGTTATGTGTATAGCAGCGCTACTAGAATAATCACAAGCGAAGTGGGAGGCTAAACATCGCCAGTCTCGGCTCAGTGATCGAAATTCTAGAAGACATTTAAAATTACACAACAAGTAAATTCAAAATATAAATAACAACACTGATAGCTCTAGAAGCCTTGTCGGAAGGGGTTCCTAACCGGGGCCGGGCCGGGGGCGGGGGCGGGCGCGGGCGCGGGCTGCGGGGGGGCGGAGCCACCGGCACGGAACGGGTTGCTAGCCGTCGGCTGCGGCTGGGCCGGTAGCTGGCGCGCCTGGGGCTGGCTATAGCTCTCCTGCTGGTAGCCCTGCTGGTCATAGTTTCGAGCATAGTTTTGGTAACTTTCCTGGTACTCGTATCCGGTCGCGTTATCCACGTTGGACTCCTGCATACCCTCGTTTTGACCAGAAACATTGCTATACTCTAGGTGATTCTTGAATTCACCATTGACGGGCCTCTGGTCCTGCATAGTGTACGTCTGGTACTCCTTGTCAGGTGGGTCGGCCATTAGGATATTGGCCTCGTTTTCAAAAGGCTTGAAGTCGTAAATGTGCCTGAGATACATCAACACTGGGGCATACAGGAGATTGCTGAACGCGATCAGTAAATTCAGAGCGGTGAATCCTATCGCCTCGACGACTTCACCAGCTATGATCGGTCCCACGGCGTATGCGAACGAGTACGATATGTCAGCTATAGCATAGATGCTACCGTAAACTGATACATACCGGACGTCAACCAAGTACCCTAGAGTGGGTAGCAAGGCCGTGTCGATCAGCGCAATACCGAAGCAGATGCCACATATAGGGAGCATTAACATTTTGTAGGAGTTTGCGAATGGAATAATGAAGCAGCACAAACCCTCCAGCGCCAAGCCCCCGGCGGCCATGAGCCACTGATGCTGGGGATATTGTTTTGCCATCTTCACCGTGATGACGACTCCCAGTACGTGAGGAAAGAATGCCGGCAGCCAAATCATCCCAATTTTCCAATTATCTTTCGTCAAGTTATCCTCCATCCAGAATGATATGGTGGGCTCTAGGAAAGCCAGAGCTACGTTCGACATCATCAGGGCTCCCGCGCACACCGCGATGTACGGATCCATGAGCAGCTTCCAAATCGGCGTCCCGGCTGGTTTTGGGGTGCTAGCCTCTTTCATTTGCGTTTTAAGGGGTTTCATGACCAGTAGCAGCATGAAACCGTCGATTAAAGATATCAGAGCTAAAATAAGAAAGGGTACTTCTTTTCCCGCAAACTGGTATAACGCTCCACCGAAAGGCGGGGCGACGAGGCAGCCGAAACTGATAAATGCCAGCGCTATACCCAGAGCCTTGGATCGCTCCGATTCCTCGGTAAAACGATCGGCTATCATCGCGAGACCTGAAGTGTCCGCAAAAGCTGATCCGACGCCCTGAAGACTCCTGGCGAAGAACAACATGCCGTAGCTCCTGCCGCAAGCAAAAATGGAGGTGGAAAGAAACATAATGATGAGTCCTATCATCATAGGTATGTCGTATCCTATTCGGTCGATTAAGGCACCGGAGAATGGATTGATCATCAGCTGCACTATCGCTTTTGAGGCAAACAGCACACCCGTAGCGGAGTCCTGGCCCTCGTGAGACGCGGGGATAATTTTAGTTGGAATTATAGTTCGGTTACCTTCTCTGATGGGGGCCAGTGTCACGACATGGTCGTACCCCGCCTCACCCCACGCACCGATATACCTCAAGTAGTCGGGGATGATCGGTACTATGACCATGTACAACATGTTATCTAGCAATAACGCTATAGATACTATCACCAGGATGATCTTCCGCTGCGACGTCGGCTCCTGGATCTTCTCCCATAGTATCTCGCGGACCTCCCGCACCTCCAGGTTGACGACGGGGATGACCGAAGCGTCGATCTTCTGCCATATGGTCTGCGGTCCCTCGGCCATGGCTACGTTTTATGGTTGCGTCTTATCGTTCACGAGTATATACCATTGTACGTCCTACGACTTCTCCCCGCTCACTGATCATTCGTCTCGCGCAGACCGCTGCAACCCTCGTATGGGACTTCGGAACCTGACAACAAACAGAAATGATCACTTTAATATCATTTCTCGGGAGGATGGGAAGGCTCGGCGTCGCGAGCGTCAAGTTTCAAAAGGAATTTGAGTCGATCTTTGTTTCTGTTGGTTGACATGGTTCCTCCATCCCTTTATATGAACAGATCCAAGATCTTCAATTGCAAAGACGATTCAGAGTCCTTTTGAACACTCCACTACAAAACAGACATACACGATCACTTTAAGATTAGAATAGAACAAAATACAAAAAGAACACGATGAAAAATAAGTTTGGTTTTTAATGACAAACGAAAAAGTATAAAAATATATTTTTATTTCTTTTACTTATTGTTATTACTATAACAGTCAATGTCTGATACGCTGTAGCATGGAAGTACAGCCGCTACGAGTTTTCCGAATTGAAGTGCAAAATCGCAATTTAAATCTAAAATATTACCCCTCGATATACTGCATCAAACCCATCGAAAGCACACCTACATCAGATTACTGGTTCTTTCTGCCTCATTATTTATAACACGTTTTTGGATAATATTTTAATTTAATTGCTTATTTTTACACATTGCAAAGCACGTCTCCGGGCAACTGTGGTCGGATTGAAATAAGTTGGCATATGAAGTTTTGTCCAAGCTATGACGATTCAACGAAACGAACATAATTTACAATTATTCCTGTCGTCTGGCTGTCGTAATACAAGTCGTTAATAGCTATAATGGGTGCGGTGTTTAAGCAAAGTATCCTTAATTCGGTGTAGGGGAGGCGGAGCAAACGGGACCAATCCAATTTGCAAGATGTCATTATCCTGACGTGTACAAATCGAACGCTCTCAATCATGAGATTGAGTATTTATGGTTTTATCTTCAAAAAGAACCTTACTTTTTATGGCATTCTCTTATTTTCCTATGTTTTTCCTGTATTTCTATTTGGTTTGAATATTTTTTGGACAACCAATTTAGTGAAATGTTTGCGTTTGTATACATTTAGCCTACACAAAAGTTAATTTACCAAAATGTTTTTTTTATTAATGTAACTGACTCAGAGAAGACTGGTTTTAGCAAAAAAAAATATTTTTATACTTTGCCTGCCCTAACAAAATATACGGACAAATAATAATATCTATAAGGGTTTAATTTTTAGCCATTTTGGCTATGGAATCCTAACAATATTTCATCGAAAATTTTTAGCAATGATGAAAGAAACTCAATCCCTAATCTCAGGTAGGAAGCTGTACAAATACAAGGAAGTGCCCTCGGGCTGGAGGGAGACTGGGGACCCTCGATGCCGCTAACGAGCTACGTGACCGAACTAGCCATTTCACGCACAATCAG
>JAOTAV010000032.1:2443253-2465468 GCA_026546445.1 Cyclargus thomasi | reverse complement strand
CAGAATGTAATAAAACTTAGTGACAATAATAATTAATTGAAACTTAAGGGTGTGACGAGTCCCCTGTATAGAAGTCACTGTGAAAGTAGCAACGTTAAAAGCGAATTTTTCGTGATTTATAAGGGCAAATTCATGTACCTTGTACCATGTATACTACTTTTGATAAATTGGAAAAATTCTATTGCCGTGGGAGAGCCATGCTTAGGCACGAATGGGCCGGCTCGAGCGGAGTGATACCACGGCCTCACATAAAACTGACGTGAAACGGCGTTGTGCTGTGTTTTGTGAGTGTGTGTGTGTGCAGTGCGTGACTTTACTGGTGGCCCAACTTCCCTAATCCCATAGCCCTATTCCCATTCCCTATTCCCTCAAAAAGGCCGACAACGCGCTTTCGACTCTTCGGATGTCGCGAGTGTCCATGGGCCACGGCAGTTCAATTCCGTCTGCTCGCTTGCCGCCTAAATTTCATTAAAAAATATATATTCACCTTCATTTCAAAGAAAATTACATGAAGTGGTAAACCGGGTTCTTTAACCTTAGTTTATCTCTCTTACTTTAGCGGTGCGTTAAACCGAGATTATCCTTCATTTTACAAAGTACACGTGAAAGTTAATTGTTTCTCGTACAGAAATTAATACCGCCATTAGAGTTGACATACAAACGTCAAAACCTGAGGTCACGGGTTACGTAACCCGACATGGCCGCGAGCGCGGTACATCGCTGCACTTGTATTGTGACAGATATTACGACTCCACAGAGAAGCAGTAATGTACGCCGCTAGGCATCCGACGGCCGCTAACTTTCGCCGTTATGTCATTTCGCTAAACCTATTTTGTTCGTAATAAACATAATGACTGCTTTGGTCTATTGTTTAACTCGCTGTCTTTAAAAGTCTGGATCATCAAAATATAAAATCTTATTCTTTTTTTAACATCACAAACACCTATCTCATAGTATAATGATCATTAATTAGTAGGTGATTGGACTTTAATACTTTTTTTCTTGATAAAAAAAAACTTCATTTCCCAGAACTCAAAGTATACTTATTGTGATGTACAAAGAGTGTACAAACGTAAAATAGTCACAGACAGACCGATATTGTTCAGTATTTATAATATGACTAGCTTTAGCTCGCGGCTTCGCTCGCGTGGAATTATTTGATTGGTAAAAATTTGATTTATAAGAAACGTGATGTTTTTTTTTTAATCAAAAGTAGCCTATGTTACTCATAGAGAGTCCTTTCAACTAAGTCTATGACTTCATTTTTGGCATAGACTTGGTTAAAAGGGTTACTTCGTTAGGGCGTGAAGAAAGGACAAACAAACAAACACATTTTCCCATTTATAATATTACTAAGGATTAGTACTGAGACTAAATAATAACCATTCAGTCATTCGCATCTTAATGAAAGTAAAGGTTGAATTCACACGTGACTAACACTATATTATGTAGAACCAACAATATGAATATGTAATTCTGCGCGATCATCGTGCAAAGGCCTTAGTATATTGTCAACTCGTCGATCAAAGGCAAATATAGACAAATATCGGTGGACAAAGGCAAACATGCCCTCCACACAATCGTGCTCGCGTGTAATCGCCGATCATCCAAATGCTACCACAATATGCCTCGTCATATAATAACATAGTGTACAATTTCTTTCTTTGTCATGAGAGAGACTTGCTTCGCCACGAATGGGCCGGCTCGACCGGAGTGATACCACAGCCACGGAGTGATCATAAAGGCCGTCAACGAACTTGCGACTCTTCGGGTGTCGCGAGTGTCCATGGGCGACGGCAGTTGCTTTCCATCAGGTAACCCATCTGCTCGCTTGTCCCCTAAATATCATTTAAAAAAATTGCCAAACACGTCATATTAATGAAATTTATGAGATCCGACGACATATCACATGGTTATATCGTCATTTATCGCACATAACCTATCCAAATATAGTTGGATAGGTTATGTAACATAGTTGAAGTGGTATCATAAAAATATTATATTACTGACTATAGTTTTATAAGTTATACTAATACAGATTGTAACAAAAGATGGGATAATACGAATGAGTGTGTATGTGTTTCCTATATAGACATTCATAATAGGCCGGCAACGCACTTGCGACTCTTCTGATGTTAGAAATGTCAATAGACGACGGCAGTTGCTTTCAGGTAACGTGTCTAATCGCTCGCCCCCTAAATTGCAAAAAAAATTAAATCACTGTAAAACTTTTGTCACATCCTGTAAAATGAAAATTTTAAAGTTTCTTTGATATGATCTTCCTTACTAACTCACCACTTTCACCCTTAGAAAAGTTTAAGCTTCAGATATACGCCCCATCTGGCCAGATTCGGATTAAACAATTAATCTCTTGTGTGGCTAACAGCGGTTGGAATTAATCGTTAATTACTAACAATTACAGCGAAAGCACTAAATCCCACAGGCCGTATAATCCACTTTGACATTAGGTTTTTCCATCGACCTTTGGTTATACAATCGGAACTCATCAGACATCAGAAAGTGCGGCAGTAGGAAGCTGTTAACAATGAACTCGTGCGAACTCACCGTTAATCTTCTATTTACACTAATTTAACAATGAACTGTTAACGTTTAACGCTTTTTGTAAAGATTTATAAAGATCTCATTAACAATGTAAATTAAGTGTTAAAGTAGTTTAATGATCTTTAACTTTATTTATTATTCTAGATCTATTACTGCAGCACTTACAAGTTACATAAATGAATTCATAACAGTTATTAAATAGAGTGAAGACTTTAAAACATATTAATGTCAAAATTTTCATAAAATACCTGTTTAGTATAATCATCAATACTTTTTAGTGTGATCATTCATCACATTGTCAAGTTACGCATAATCAAATGTTTTATTTGCATGTGAGATAGTGCGTGAGATGTGCCAATCGGCACACAATGCCGACCTAAAATACGTAATGTCGCAAAAAAATGTGGGAACTCACATCTAGTAACCTAAAGTGTCTTGAAATGCAAAGCGCAGAAAGAGTATTTAGATATTGTAAGTTTCCCGCGGGAACCATGTATTTTCACTCGAAAATAACCTCATAGTTATTGACACACTTTTCTTCCACTTTTTCCACTTTTTTTTTTCTTAGATTTTACGAATTTATAATAAATACACGACTGTTTTCGACAAAGTCATCAAGAGAAACCGGTCGTGTATTTATTATAAATTCGTAAAATCTATTAAATATAGTAGAAAAAGAACTAGAAAAACTATGTCTCATTAAGCATGAACATGAATTTCCACAGTGAACTACAGTAAAATCAATCACATATAAAAGTAATCTTCTTTTTTTTTTCAATATTTTGTTTGACTTGGTTTGTCTGAGACAAATCTTGAAAGCCAAAGCGCCACTATCGACATCCGCTTGGTCTAAAGCAGAGATACGTGAATTGGGTGATAACGCAATCATGACAAAAGCATAATATAGACGATGAAATCAATTAGATTTTTCTGGACAGTACATTTGGATCATCATCTTAGATCGGTTTTAATGATACATAAAAAAATATTAAAATTATAAAACCCATAAACCGTATCTATGAAGAGATAATTTCGGAACGATTGTCATAAAAGTGTCTGTGAATTATAATTCTGTTGAGAATTTGCATTTTGATAACGAACTCATTGTTACCAGTTGCTTCAGAGTTTCGCAAACAATTGCACAAAACTTCGCTCTATATTTTCAGGATTTTGTGGTTCATATGACAAGATATTTTTAAAGAATAAAGGGGCAAGTGAGCAACCCTGATGTAATGTTGTGTACATCACGGTAGTTAACTATCTATCAGTCTGGAGTTGCCGGCCTTTTAAGATTTATTAGGCTTATTCATTCTATTGTAGTTAATTACTTTTAAAGCTACATTTTTCAAAATTCAAATGGAATATATTTTTCTTCAGGCATCTTATTCAGATGATAACAGCGCGTAACTATATTTTTAGGGGTTCGTACCCAAAGAGTAAAAACGGAACCCTAAGACTTCGAGGTCTGTCCTTCTATCTGTCTGTCCATCTGTCTGTATCCAGGCTGTACCTCAAGGATGGCGGCTAAAGAAATAAATATTTCACAGATGATGTATTTCTTTAACCTTACAGAGGTACAACAAATTCTAAAAACAATATGAATTAAATATTTAAGAGAGGCTCAGGCCCTTCGTCCGCGAGTCTATCTCGCACTAAATAACTTAAATATCTTCTATATATTAATACGCGAGCGGTAAACTTTGTACCTCTTTTCACGAAAGACGCGTAGATATAAAAGCATGAAATTTCTCCCAGTTATAGTTGATATTAAGGAGGAGCGTGGAATTGCAATATTATTTTAAAATATGGTATAATCTTGCATTGTTTTAATAAATAAAACACTCACACCACAACATTTTAAATACTCTTGTGTTTATGTTTTAATTTTGATTTTTTTTTATACAATTTAATGGCTGGTAACGAGACCCTTATGCCAAATTGAAGTATGTAATTGTATTGAGAATAGACTACAGTATTTTTATAGCTCCTCTACACGATTGATTTAAATATATATGATAGCCTCTTGTAATAATGAATGTAATACACACGATAGTAATTAACTACATACTTAAATAATAATTAATGAAATTCATACAATTGTAATTTTATTTTAATGAAATCAAATTATGTAAGCCGTTTACTGCACAGTTATTTAATATCAACATTAAATAACTGTGCAGCAGAATATAACTAAATATGAGTACCATTTTACACAAAGCTAGGAAATTTAAACAAAGCCAGTTGACGGACCTACTTCATATGATGGCACTGTTTCACCTCTCTGATTGAACATAAATTAGGCTTTTGATTGTAGTCTATTCAGACATAAAAAATCTAACGAAAATTCATTCGATTTTTTTTGTTTAAGGAAGGTTAGCAATTAATCCATAGTAGCATTATAAATAGGAAAGTGTTTGTTTGTTTGTTTCTTTGTCACTTAGTTTTTGGTAAAGAGTCAGTTGGAAGGATGAAGAGTAACAGGCCAGTTCACAGTCCACAAAGAATATACGTATTTTCATGCGATTTATGAATTTCGAAGACAGCTTTAGCACGTCCCTCGGGCTCCCTGAGATCATTTCAAAGGATTTTCGTGGTTGGATACCGCTGCCGATCCTGGCGACACAGGAGATACGGTGGTGGGAATGTGTGGTGGGTCAAAGCCCGCTTAAAAGAAATTTTCGAATTCCACTTGAAGCCGTGGATCAATGCTTCTCATTTCTAATATTATAAGTTACATAATTATACCATTCGATTATGAAATCATTTGTGGTTAACCACAATAATAATTCAATTTCGACGATACCTTAGCAACTACGGTCCAAAACCAACTCGGGTACTTACGGTCTATAATTATTCCTAACATAATTTATTAAAGGAGTTGGGAAAGCTAGTTACATATTCAATAGAAGTAGAATTAATATTGGTATAGATTGAGATATCTTATTCATGGATTTCAATTGAGATATTAATTACAATTTAATGTATATTAAATCTGTTTAATCACACAGAATACTCTCTTATAATGGCCCCTCTTTATAATCCGCGAACACAGACGATGACAGGCGTGCACGATTGTGTATAAGGCATATTCGCCTCTGATCACAGACATTCGTCTATATTCGCCTTTGATCGGCGAGTTGAGAATTAGGTACTACTGACGATTATGTGCCGAATAACGAACATTATATATCGGTGATTACATAGGGGCTACATTAGACAAATTGGAAAAGTTAGTATGCGGACTAAAATCTGTGAGCTGTGTTTAATCCTTAAGAGGAGACACTGGGGCTGTTTTTCCATAGAAAAGTTGTCTCCTGTTTCCTCCCTGGATAATACCGGTAGACTTATTTTTTTTTTAATAATATTAATGGCCACTATTAGCATGTCTCTATTTTTTCATAATTTAATTATTAGGAGATATGACCGTTCAAAATATTTGAAAAAATTGATCAGATTTTTCGCTATGTTCAAACACCTAGAAAACAAATTTGGCAAAATAATATAAAAAGGGGAAAACATAGGGACACAGTTCAAACCTTTCTTTAAGTTTTTATCAAAAAATATATACTTAAATCGGTGAAGGTTTGAAGAAGGAATCAGGGGACAACGCATAGTTGATTTCCTGTTCTTTTAAAAGGTTTTTTCAATCAAAGATGCAGTTGTCTCTATCGCCTTCTGCGGCCACCAGACTAGATGTTATTATTTATAATTTGTTTTTCATTTCTCTAGCCCCTAGTGTAACCTCTTAATTTTTAATCCTTACTGTAAGAGCCTTAAGTTATAAATTCGTCAAGTCATCGTAAGCCCATCGTGATCATAAAAGGCAAATATTTAAAATTTAATTACACGAAAACAATAATTTTCAACATAGAAGGTAAAAACAATTCCATGGAATTTCGTAAGACTCTAGTAATTACTCTCAAATGATAAGTTCTGGAAGACCGCAGCACAGCCTTGAGGTTTCACAACTGACAGACAAACGCCGAATAGAAACTACGGTCAATGTCGGATACTATTTGCATTACCTCTTAAACTTTCACGTGTTCTCTGTGTTTAGTCACATTTCGCATTTGAATACATGTATGTTTAACAGTTATGCAATGGTAATTCGTTTTTTTTATTTACTATGTTTCATCAGTGGAATATTCGTTGGATGCCATGTAGGTGGGCACAGGGCACATGTTGGCAAAAAAGGAACACACGGTGGCATACAAATTGTCACTTATTAAACAGTAAACGGTAATCTGACATCTCAAGTACCTAGCTACGTTTTTTCGCCGTATTTTGACACACCCTGCGAATAGCTATCATTAATATTCATTTGTCCTATTATATAGTGTGGCTATTTTAGATAATTATATTAATACGCAAGCAGTAAACTTTGTACCCCTTTTTACGAAAGTGTCGATGGAATTTTTCCCATTCATAGTTGATATAGAGGAGGAGCGTGGAAGACTAATATTATTATAAGATATGCTTTAATTTTGTATATTTTACTAAATAAAACGCTACGCACACTACATTATTTTGACATAACACGATAATCATGCACGAAATACTCTTGTCTATGGTTGAAGTTTGATTTTTTAATAAAATTATATGGCCTGGCAACGAGACCTTTATGCCAAATTAAAGTAAGTGAAGAGAAGTATTTATGGTGGAATTTCGGCCGCTAGTATATGTAGCTAGGCCGGATGCCCGCCTGCTGTCTGGTAGAATTGCTAGGCTTGACGTGAGAGCGGAGGCTAGATCACCATGGGATTTAAGGCCCGTAGTAGTCAGCCCGTAATACTAAGTTTTCAGATGCTGTTTTCATGAATAATTAGATTTTTATTAATTAAAACAGCATCTCGAAATTTCTGATCATGCTTCTAAGTATTAAGCGCCAACTATTGATACTGGCCTTAGTGTAGAGCAGGCCCAGGGACCTCCTAGGACAGGTGCAGCGAACTGCACCCCATGACGATATCCTAGTCCTCCGGGGATGCTTTATTCGTTAAGCATTTCCCAATGCGAAAGAGCATCTGACTTTATTCAAATATCTTATACTGGCAGTCGCAGCTTCATTAAAACCTATTTAGTATGAATAATATTTAATTTTTCTCTTCTGTAAAGTTTTCCAAAATGTTTAAAATGTGTACAACAATTTAAATTCAAATAAAATGGTAATCTGAGCGATGGTTTATGAACAGAAAAATTTATTATGTGGTTTATTTGATCAATGTTAAATTTTTGTTGCAGGTGGTCGGAGTACTTATGGCGGTAACGCTGACGGCAGCTACACCGAAAAAACATTACAAACGTGATGGTAAATACATTTCATTATTATTACCTGTTTTGGCACTGGTAGCCAGTTTCTCTGCTTAAGCTTGGCTTTCAAACGATTTCAATTTTCCAATGAGCTTATTAATTAGACCTTAATTGCTTTTCGCATTCGCATTGGTATACCTATATACTTAATTATAGTCTGGCTACTATAAGATTAACCGAGCATTTATTTTTATTAGGAATATATTTCGACGCAGTCTTTTTTTTGGTTAAAGTTGCACTAGTTTAGGTTTTCATCATTTGGATTATTAGTTTATGATTTTTTAGTTTTTTTATATACGACATGACATGTTATTTATCTAAATAAATGATATTTTTTAAAAATATGCATAAAAATCCTAGATTATAAGATATGAGAAACAGAATTTTGTCCCTCCACCGGATATTAAAAGTCTGATTTTGATTGTAACAAAAGCATTATACTTTGAATTACTTACATTGTATTTGATTTATAAAAAAAAACTCTTTGTCCTATAAATATCAATAAGAATAACACTTTACTTTTTACAAAAACTTATGTTGAAATACTCGTGTTTGGGTCTCATCATCTGATAAATGATCAAAATCTTTTTCGCCAGTAAAATTGTGTGACAGAATTTATGATTTTGAAGTTTTTTGTAGGTTCAACTAATAGTAACCAGACTATAATATTTGAAACTTAACCCGTTTGCAGTAAACAAATTTTCAGGCGTAAAGTTTATGCCATTAGGTGCTTAAAATTATAGCATACGAAATATCAGTAGCCCAGATTGGTTGGTTGGTGTTACAGTACTATTATTTATTCTGTGGTAATACTAACTTAAATGTTTGTCAGAATCGTTAGCACTTAGCCCTGGCACATTACAGTAACCCGTTAGAGCAAACAGTAACTGCTTCTGAATACTTGAGTGTGTCTCATTGCAAAACACACGTTAAACGTAATATTTTTAAGAGTTTTACAATCGTTGTTGTTTGTTTGTCCGTAACCTAGTGAGTAAGTGTCCGTACCTATGGTTCGCATTCGAGACGGTGCAGGTTCGAACCTCAGTAGAGGACTGTGCTAATCATTAATTATTTTTTTATGTTTTTAAATTTTCTTTTTTTTTTCAGCTCCGGTAAGTTCATCATATTTACCACCAAAACCTTCCTCCTCGTACGGGGCTCCTCGGCCATCCAACAGCTACGGACCACCCAAGCAGTCCTACGGCCCGCCGAAACAGTCGTATGGCCCACCGAAGCCGTCGTACGGGCCGCCCAAACCCTCATACGGACCGCCTAAACCATCAAGCAGCTACGGAGCCCCGGCACCGTCCTCCAGCTACGGAGCACCCGCCCCCTCCTCAAGCTACGGTGCACCAGCACCATCCTCCAACTACGGAGCCCCCCCGTCCTCAAGCTATGGTGCTCCTCCCCGCCCACCCGCAACCAGCTACGGAGTACCGACCGGTCCGTCAACTACATACGGTGCCCCTAAGCCGTCACAATCGTACGGAACCCCGTCGAGCTCGTACGGCACCCCATCCTTCGGTGGCTCCTCCGGATCCTTCAGCAGCTCATTTGGGTCCGGTTCCTTCGGCGGTAGCGGCGGAGGCGTTTCGTCGTCCTACGGCGCCCCTTCCAAGCCCTCCGGCTCCTACGGTGCCCCAGCACCATCTGCTTCATACGGCGCCCCAGCCCCATCCTCGTCCTATGGAGCCCCGTCCGGGGGTGGAAGCTTCGGTGGTGGTAGCGGCCATGGCAGCAGCGGGTTCGGAGGTTCAGGATTCGGTGGCAGCAGTTTTGGAAGCAGCGGCTTCGGAGGTAGTGCCCCGGCTCCCTCCAGCAGCTACGGACCCCCCTCAAGCTCCTACGGAGCCCCTGCCGCCCCGCCTTCCACCAGCTACGGCACCCCTAGCTTCTCGAGCGGTGGTGGATCGGGCGGCTACTCATCCGGTGGATCCGGTGGCTACTCTAGCGGCGGCGGACACGGCGGCTTTGGAGGCTTCTCATCCGGCGGCGGTTCGGGCGGTTACTCGTCAGGAGGCTCAGGTGGCTACTCCTCGGGAGGCGGCTACTCATCCGGTGGACACGGTGGATCCGGCGGTGGCTACTCGTCTGGTGGCTCCGGCGGCGGTTACTCCAGTGGTGGCGGCTACTCGAGCGGCGGTGGTTACTCCAGTGGTGGTGGACACGGCGGCTCTGGCGGCTACTCCAGCGGCGGTGGTGGCGGTCACGGCGGTTCTGGCGGCTACTCCAGCGGCGGCGGCGGCGGTCACGGTGGCGGTCACGGCGGCTCTGGCGGCTACTCCGGTGGCGTACCGGCCACCATCAGCCAGGGCTACGACTCAAACGGTGGTTACGTGTACTAGGACGAAGTCGCCGGTTAGTCAATGAGATTCTTACAGTAAGGTATTATAAAGTCATCAGTATTCTTAGCTCACTCCAAACGTTCCCCAACCGACGAGACGGTTGCACGTTTGGTCCAACGAGTTCAGACAAAGTGAGAAGACTAGAGAGTTACCATATCGAGACGCCTACTTATACGTTAAGGAAACTTTATCTTGTGACAGGATGAGCTAGAGGAGTTAAAAAAATAACTGAGCAAAATGTTATTGGTAAACCAAAACCGTACTACGATTTTATGTATGTTCTATGTAAATTCAAACAGTTTTATTTCCACCATAAGCAAACGCGACAAGGCCAAGATTGGACGTGACCGGCATTGGAATCTCCGCCCACTGTCAGTTTAATTTTTTACTCAGTGGAGCAGAAAACTGACTCAATCTTGGCTTTGTCGCGGTCTCAATACCTAAATAGCTACAACTTTTTAAGTAATCACCAACAATCATCAACCATCAAAGTATAAACCTAGATAAACCTCTTTTTATATTCATCAGATTTTGTAATTAAACTGTAATAATGCTAGCTATATACTTACCCCTGATATTAGTTTTTTTTTAAGTAATTGGTCATTGTCAATGTGTCATTACGAATATTTATTTTTTTCTCATCTGCTCATTTTTATCGTAAGAATTATATTTAATGAATTGTACAAAAATTAGGGTAAGCCACATATTATTTTGTATAAATTAAAATATTTTGTTAATAAGATGTTGTTTATTTCAAAAAAACCTCTAATTTTTTTAACGTCGTCTGTCAACTATTTCAATTTCTCCAATGGTTCTCACGTCATGCTGAAATGGCTGAAACCCGCCTTTTTAACCGACTTCTTTCACATAGCAACGTCGAGAGGTAAACGAAATGTCCAACTCATGTAGGCGCCTTCATTCTTACTCGGAACGCTTTACTAAAGTCGTACTATTTTTATTCGACTCCTGAAAGGAGAAAGTTTCTTAGTTTAAAGGAAAAGTAGGATCCAGCCGATATAAAGCCAAAAAACGTGGCAGTTATTTATTGCAGGGCAAAGTTTTTTCGGCTAATTCATTATTAATGTAAGACGTAGATTTTTTTGATTTCTCTTCTATTTGGTCGGGTTAAAAAGGTAACAAAAAGTAAAGTTTGCGATTCAACGTACTATATTTAGGTCGCAGGAGACGCTGGTTCACAACATTACACATTGTCCACATGTCAATATTCAACAAGAACTAGGAATAAGTCAATAGTATATACTACTAGCTAACAGTGGGGTCGGTGCCCGCTGACGCCAAGCTGTACCATAAATTCGTTGTAACGAGATCATTTAAAAATCGATTTCATTGGTTTTTTAACAGTGTGTTACTATTAAGATTTCATAAATCAGGTTTACATAAAGTTAGTTTAGACGTATTTAGCTTTGATAACATTAAGTGTACAAAGTGCTCATCAAATATATTAATTACAATTATAATAATTGAGTTCACAGAATGTCAATGACGTCATGATTACATTTAATAAGTGATACGTATCATTAGATTCATTATATATGTAGATATTGATTTAAATGTATCGAGCTCGCTTACACTAAACAGGTTCACATAGAGGTTCGATTAAACGAATTCATAATTCTAAACGAAGACTAGACTTAATATATATTTCTTACCCAAAGATACAATTTTTTTACCATTATGGTGTATACAATTGTGCAATTTCCTTACTAATAAAGCATATAAACGCAGAATGGTACAAAAATTATTTAACATTATAAAAGATAGAAGTAATATAAGTAATATGATAGTAAAATAAATTCTTCTTCAATTAAGACTTATTTTCGACTACAATATCGTATGACAATAAGAATTATTATCTTTAGCAAAACATAGGGTACATAAGTAACATTATATTGTTTGGATTTCTTTGAACCATCTAGCCGCAGGCCGTACTGTTGGAAATATCAAAGAGAAAGATCTCAAGCCTGGATTAAACCTAATTAGTGATATATTGTAATTCCAGTAATTAAATGTAAAAAAGAAAAACATTACATTATTTAATCTTTGTAGTTTGCCTACATAAGTAGTTAAGAAGAAAATTACAAAATAAAAATATTATACAGAAAAAGTTTCACTATAATATTATAAAAAATATAAATATCATTTTTTAACTCTGATTATGATTCGTAAGTTACAATAATGAATTAATTATACAAGATTAATCAGTATCATCTCGGATACAGGGTAAATGAAGATACTAGCCGTCCGGCCAATAGAACAAGCATATTGTGCTATACGCCATTTTTTCATACATTTTAGTTAGACCCCAAAAGGTATAAAAAATCAGAATAGGCGCACACTTAATAAATGTGGACCTCCCTGTATCGGAATTTAACATTTTTGTATTTTAGTTAGTAGACATTTTTTATTTTATCTTTAGGTAAGTCACAAGTACAGCGAAAGGGTGTCAACAAGTATATTGTGCTATACGCCATTTTTTCAAACATTTTAGTGAGACCTCAAAAGGTATGAATAATCAGCATAGGCGCACACTTAATAAATGCGGACCTCGCTGTATCGGAATTTAACCTTTTTGAATTTTAGTTGACATTTTTTATTTTATCTTTAGATAAGTCACAAGTACAGCGAAAGGGCGTCAACGTGTACCGTCGAAGAACAACAACGATATCTAAAACTACACTTAAAAATATTGATATGTATCAGTTAGTGTGATATGTTTACATTTACATTACGTTACGTATGTAACACGTGATATGTGTCTCGTAGTCTTCCCGTAGTATATAGGCAGATGACTATCACATTAATATTTATACTATACACGTCTCTCTAAAAAAAACCTATGCGTTTACCATAAATTTGTCAGAAAAGCCTCGTCAGATTCACCGAACGTTACAAATATTACACTTAGATAAACACTTAGTAGATACACTGATGATAAAAGCTGGAAAAGTGACATCGATGGGCGTAACTGGCGCGGGCGGGACTGTGCACCTCGGCCGGGGACGCTACACCCTTACTTAGACACCTATAACACCTCAAGCTACACATACAACTTTGTCGATACAGGTATTATGTCCGCTACTGAAGACAAAGATAAGACTGCACAGTTCAATGACAGTCTACGTTTTATGTATTTTCACACACAACACTTGAGTGTTGACAGTCTGGCTGCTGCCGAAAAGGCGTATCTGTCATACCTAAACGTCTTTTATACGGTTATTGCTACCATAATTTTTAGTAACTTTTTGAGTCTCGCGTTTCAATAACTGTGCAGTTCCATCGTTGTTGCTGGTAGCGGACAAGTGCGAATTTTTTAAATCGCAATCGTCTCCCTACATTGAGCTATTTTTGTCAAACGGTCAAGCTATTTATTATATGCAAATAGCTCCTTTGATCTATTCGTTTCGTACAAATAGCTGACAGTAGGCAGACAGCACTATGTGCGTTCGGGCCTTTAAATAAATACATTCCCATATAAACTTTTCAACTACGAGATAAATATATATTTCAATATATTTCCATAGAAAATATTCGTTATTATATAAACCTCTCGAACGAACAACGATAAAATACGTTTTATATCAGCAGATAATAAGGTATATCTGAAAAATATTTGTCGTACCCTAGAGATGGAAGCGATCAACGTAGTTAAATTCCACACAAAAGATAACAACTCAATAATATATCGTTAATAAACTATAAAAAGCGATACAAACTATGACAGCCACTAAATTGTACGCTAGTTGTGCGAGAGTAAGTACACACAGTATCTACTAAACTAAAGCATGGCGCGGACGGCCGACCAAATTGTCTCTGACCTCCACCATTTTCTATTTAGCACGCACCAAACATAGCCAAACTTTGACAACTCAAGAACGATCGCTTTTTTTTTAATCTATTTTGTGGTCGCCCATGTCGATAATTGGTGGTTGACGGAGAGATAATTTTGTCCCCCGTCCGTGCGTGATTAAAGGCCCATCCAGACGCGCACCAAGAAGTAAAGAAAAACGAGAACGTGGACAGTTTTCTCACTCTCTCTCTCGTTTGAGATGTCTCGAGAGAGATATAACTTCTCGACGAGTTTCTGGATGGAATACAACAGAAGTTCGCAAACTATGCTCTATACGCCTAGAACCCGCTTTTTGATAGTGTGCCTAATATAAACAGACATTCAATGCCGGAGCCTCTGAGAGTGTCTAGGTCAAAACTCTTATGTTTTCATTTTCTTTCATTTTTTTATTTTTGAAAATCTTCAAAACAAGCTCCATCTTTGGATAAAGAGGTAATGAGACAATTCATTTTTTATTACAGTATACTCGTGTCTCGACTTTTTTAAAGAATCTCTCTGTCATAGACAAATTTAAACATATATCCCAAACGCCTAAGGTCCTTATATTTTTATTAATAAAAATTACTTTTAAATTATGCAAAAAAGAAGAGTTTCGACCAAAACAGTCCCAGCAGACCCGGCCAAAGTTTACACCGAGTGGCACTCAAGTATGCTTTCGTCTACAGTAATTGACATAAATAAGGAATCATTATAAACGATGTATATCATTATATCTATCAAAGAACTTCACAATTTGATATGTATGAGTTTCATTATCATTAAGTATTCTTGTTAATTTAATTACTCTACAAAATAAACTTCTCTTAGACTATGTCAAAAATAATATTGCTTACTTCGTTCTCTCAACGTACCGCCGTGTAGTGTAGCCCTAGCACGGACGATTCGACAAGTGCTCGTGACACTATCGAAAGAATTTCTACATCTCTTATTCCAGGAACGAGTGCTTTAGCGCAAACCGTTCGTGCTCAGACCACTAGATCAACAGGTGCCGTCGAAGTGCTGTCGGAAGGCTGATGTCGTTTGAGCTATAGTCCTGAAACTAACACTGAACTAACCGAACTAGTAGTAGTAGTAGTCGTCTCAGAAGGCCGTCTGTTTGCCGAACGGCTGGACCGGTGGGGGGGCGTTGCTGGTGCCGAACAAGGGGGTGGGTCCGTCGTTGGGGTCGTCCAGGTCGTCGTCGTCTTCTAGGGCCGGATTGATCCGGCCGGACTTCTCGTCGGGACCGACCAGGGTGGAGGCGGCGCCGTACAGCCGGCCCGGCACGCCGCTCAGCACCGACATCTGCTCGCCGACTTCCGAGGGCTCGTCCACGCGCCTGATGTCCTCCGGTATGTTCACCACGCAGTTGAAGTAGTCAGACTCGGGGCTGAGGTAGCCCGAGTTGAATAAGAATCTGGGGACAAAGGAATGTTGTAATATACCTGTCGCAGCTGTCTACATAAGCAAACCGAATGATACCCGGGGTGTATATTTACCCTAAGGCCATAAGGGCTATGGCGTGGAGTTGGGGCCGCGAAAGGCGGCCCAAGGACGCCGCCAGGTTGCTGATGGGGCCCTAGTATGATAGAGCGGAAAGCTAACGCTGGCGTGTCCAGAGCAATCACAAGGTAAGCTTTCGGTGATACCTAGGTCGCTTATTACACGACGATCGCGGTTGCAGCTAAGTAAACGAACCATTGCGAGCATCATTATCATCGTATCAAAACCCATGGATTGGTAAATTATAATTTGTCAGCCAGTTCGTCATATTATATGCCTGCCAGGGTGACGCATTGTTTGAATGACTGCAACAGATTTGCCGCTTCTACTCGCTACGAACATGTTGCAATAATTTATAACTTTTATGCCCGCTGCAGATTGTAAAGGTACTGGGCATTCCCTAAATTGTTAAAAAAGCTCATTAGATTACTATTGCGACAAACATAAATCGTGTTCTGATGAAATTGGTCAATTCGTATGTCCGCGTAATATGAGCCGTGTCGCAGTATTTGGGATTGCGCAGAGCCAAAGTCAATGTTTGCACGCGAGCTGTTACGTCACACAGCACAATGACATAACACAGCTGATGCTGGTCCAATAGGCATATCTTGATTCTATCACTATACTATATGCATATCAGAGAAATTAATTCGGCGCCAGATTGTGGACCCAAGTTTGTCACGTTATGTCAAACCCTACCGACAGATCACAATTCACGTCTTACATGGAAATGAATGTTTGAAATTCTAAAGCAACACCGACCGACCGACAGCCTTCAGCCTACGCTTAAAGCTGCTCAAAGTGTGTACATCTTCATTATATTTCGAGAGGAATAAACGATATACTTATATAGCACATTCAACGTTATAATTAATTGGAAGATCCAGTCGAACGTTAACTATGACCTTTCAAAATGCGAGGAATAGACAACAAGTCGGTACAACAAGTCCACTTGTATGTTCCAGTTTCGCAACTTCCCCGACCTCAGCAGCCAACAGCCAGCGATGAGAATACTCCACGTCCAATTACGACAATAATTGGACGACGATGAAATCATACATTATATCTGCTTATGTACTAAACGAGACAACCTCTACAAAATCTTAAGCCGTTTCGACTGTCAAAGGTAATTTAGGTCTCGTATGTTTGTTACTGCTTGCGCTTACACGTCTGGACCGATTTCGATCAAATTTGGCATGTAGCTAGCTGGTCTCCCGGAGAACTTAGGCTTTTTTGATAATTGACGTCGACTATAAGCAATCATAGACGAATATGCTCTATAAAAAAGTCTTTCCTAATACAATATAGATTATAGAGTACAGCATAATCTCCCGTAATTACTCAAAATACTGAATAACTGTCAAGTAATCATTATTATTTGTATCGGTCCCTCATGAGGGACGTAAAATAACAGTTTAATAATTAAAAGGTCATCCATCACCGCACTAATGTCCTGACAAGGTCATTGTGAAACTTCGATTAGTTTGACCTTCATTCCTATGTAAATAGTTTGTTACTATCACCCATTATGTATTCTGTGCTATTATTTTCTTATATTAGTACCTAAAGCGCTCTACACACCTAAGCCGCCGACAGGCGCCGTCAGGCGTCGGCGGCACAAGCTGGCGGCCAATGTGGAAAGATGCATGTCGGCGATACAGAAACGTAGTCTGCCTTGACGAAGCCCTAAGGTAGGGTTTAAAGAAATAGAATGGAATTTCCTTAGCCTTTGCTTTCACATGTTGGAAGCCCTGGATTGTTGGGGGTCTTTACAAACCTGTGTCAAGGTAGAGGGGTCAACAAAACATGAGAGTCTGACATACTTTATGGATGGTCTCCTAAACTGCTATAATAAATCTAACACTTACACTGAGAGCCACGATATGAAGGCCAGAGTGAAGAGCGACAGCGTCATGGCCAGGGTGCGGAACGGGAATAGTTGGACTTCGTTCTCCGCGTCCCAGCCGGGGTAGTGGATCAGGGCGGGTAGACCCAGCAGCTTCTCCCCACCAGACAGCCGCACCAGCAGCGCCATGATGTACGCCGCCAGGGAACCGTACGTGTTGCAGTACTTCTTGAAGTGGACAACCATCAGCAGTTGCGGGAATAGGATTACGTACACCAGGTCAGAGCACATAGACCTGCGGACAATGGAAACAGTGAAAGAAGCTTTTGTAATTTTTTTTCTATAGTTTGTAATTGTCTTTTTTCTATAGTTTTTTCTAGGTGTGCCTTTGAAAAACAAACATTATTTTTAATGCAATCCAATGACTATATAGGCTCATTAAGCTTACACAAGGACCAGCGGGTTAAGTTAAGTAAGTAAGCACATTAGCAAAAAAATATATACTATTTTTTATTTTCGTTCTTTTATTACTAACAAGGACTTTTTCCCTAAACTTATAGTAAATCAGAAAAAAATGTACCATGGACATAGATTTTTTGTAAAAAACTGGAATAACTACAAAATTAACCGGTTACGATGAACGATTTTTTATACAATACAAGTAACACTATGATCTCTAAGGAGGAATTATTATTTCTTGTTTTTATTAATTATTTTCTGTTAGCGGGGGCAGATTTTTGAAAGTCCGAATACATGGTATGAATATAAGATCATTGGCACATGTAATCCCCTTAAATGCTCTTACGGCCTGGGAGACGGCCGTGAAGAAGACTTGCACGTCGGTGTAGCCGCAGCGCCTTTCCTTTTCTTAACGGGGTAACTCGGGGCAGCGGTGTGGGGACACTAGTACGTAGTTTACTACGATGATGTGACGAAAGTCAATTTCCGTTTGCTAGCAGAATAGCTAGCAAACGGAGATTGGATCACCATGGGGTTTTAGTGGGTACCACATACTCCGGCCGATGTACTCAGTCTGCCGAGGATGCGTAAAACATTTCTCCACGCAAAAAAGGTACATTTAGAGACCCTCCCGCGCAGCAGTTTTGATTTGAACGGATTTCATTCCTGCGGATTCTTTCACGTCTTTTTAGCGGAATTTTTCCGCCAGCGCGGGGTTTTTCTTATTAAAATTCAATGTGTTATAGATCTAGCAAAAAAAAATTCGCACAAATACAATTTACAATTCAGACAGTCCCTTATTTTCTAAATGTACAATATTTTGTAAGACCCTTTTGAATAACGATTTTATTTAACGTAAAACGTTATTTACTTAGGATCCTATGTATTTTATATATTATCCAATTTCACCGTAATAAAATCTATACAGATTTGAGAGCGTTTTATAACTAATTCGACGTACAAACGTGACTCCTGCAGTAGTACTAACTACAACTAGTTATTCTCGTATCTTCTAGCTATGTAGTCAGGGTTTTATTTCTTTTAGGGCTATTGCTAAAGGTGACATTCCATAATTCTGCAATCGCTATACTAGCGAACAATTACTTTAACACAATCGCGAAACGGTCGCTAGAAGTAAGAGTGCCTTTCGCAGCAGCGAATTCTTCTTTAATAAAGTCGCGCGGCTGTTGCGTAGTTGTATTTCTTTTTCTATAGTAGGGGAGCCCAAGAGGGAAATTTTGGATTTACTCGAGCGCGTCAGATTAAGCTAGTGTAGGCTTTACATATGTCTATGGTTTTCATGTTATAAAACTTAGGCTTCTTAGTAAGTTTGGTCCTTAAAAAGTTATTTTTTATTATGATAAAGGGTGTTAAAAATACGCCAAAGAACACTTCCATATTAAACACTGATGATTTAAATGTAAGGTGAGCCAGTAATAACATAGAACAACAAAGCCTTTCTGTCTAATATCGTCCAATAAATGTTATATTAATACAATTTTTTTAAAGAAATTTCTTTTTTATAACCTTAAAATCGCGTTAGCGTCTTATCTCATTGCTAAAATAGAAAAATCCCTTATTATTTTTTCAATGTTTTACCTAATCTACAAAACGTACTACTAGGTCTTTTTTTTATAAAATAAGGGGGCAAACGAGCAAACCGGCTATGTGATGGAAAGCAACTACCGCCGCCCATGGATACTAGCAACATCAGAGGAGTTGACCTGCAACTTTTCTGATGTTGCTAGTAGGTGTATGTATGTAGTTGACGGGCTTTTAAGAGGGAATACGCTTTCTTTTTGAAGATTTGCAGGTCATATCGGTCCAGAAATACTTATGGTGATAGTTCATTTCAAAGTTTTTCTGTGCGAGGCAGAAAGTTACGCGAAAAGCGCACAGTAGAAGACTGCCACGCATGAAGGCGATGTTGGGGGTAAATTTTTTGCGTACTACGAAAATAGCACCCTCACCTTCCCGGCTATTAGTAAAGAAAAGCGCTGCTATTACACCACTGGCGACTTGTTTAGAAGATACTCTTACGGATAGATAACTAACCTAATTAATTCATCGGAACAAAATGAATCCAGATTTTGAACCTTTTTCTAATATTGATTCAGTTAATTGAATTTAATCTGGAAATTCTGGAATAATGTTTCCCATGTAATCCTTCAGTTAGTTGGACTCGGGATCAGTTTCCAATTATCCGGGGGGTGGGGGACAGCCTCCCCCGCGCCTCCCGGCACCACCCCGAACCTCCCCACGCGGGGTCCAATATAAAATATTTACATACGACACGTTTTGTCGGTTTTCCCCTCGATCTCTGGATTCTATATTTACTTTTGGAAATTACGTTAGAGTTAACAGTGGAAGGATTTGTAATATAAATTTCTAGTGATCTAAATAGGCAAGAAAATATACTTTAAATCGGATGTAACTTGAGCTGGAGCTTACAACTTTTTTATTGATAGTGGTGGCAGGCAGAAGCACATACCGATTATCCATAATCTATACTAATATTATCAAAAATTCCTACATCGTTTTCGATGACGGTGGCCGGTTTAGTTGCAAGTGCTCGCGAACGACGCGGGACCGACTTTTACATGTTCATCTGATTCGTGGATCATCTTGCTTGTCAGACAATCAAGTTATCAGCCTGCATTGACTAAACTTGGAAACTCTATGCCACATGCCCACATGCGGGGTTTCACCCGTACTAATATTGTTATTGCGGAAGTGTCCGTCTGTCTACTACACCTTCACGCTTCAAGTTGGAAGTCAAATACTTAATGTCCCGGGAAAGGAGGAGATTTTACGTATATAGGATTTTTTTGATTTGGCTACAGAGCGCCAGAAAATTCTTTTTCGAAAAAAAATCTTTTTTCTATGACAAAACGAAATCCATTCTAATGCTATAAATACGAAAGTGTGTTTGTTTGACCCTCCTTCATGCCCTAACAAAACAACTGATCGACTTGATTTTTGGCATAGACTTAGTTCTAAGAAACATAGAGTAGGCCTCGTTTGGTCCTAGAAAAACATCATATTTCTAAAGGAACTTCCACGCGAGCGCCGCCGTGGGCAAAAGCTAGCAATAGGAAAGATGCGTGTAAAACAAAATTTATTGAATGCAAATTATTATAATAGTGGGCTAAAAGATATACAGAATGACAAAAAATCTCTGAATCCTGTAAAGACATAAGTAAGATATTAGCGATTTAAGTTTTCTACCTATGTCTTTCTCTCAAAACGTAATTTAGTATGAACTTTGTATGCAGCTTATAGACTTAGACATCACACTCAATATCGGATCTCTCTTTCTATCAGCCTACTTCAAAGGCTTGTAACTTAGTTGTTAATTTTTTATCAAAGAACTAATTAGACTACACCGTTTTCTAATAACGATAGATTTGTTTAAAGAAAAAAAAACATGCTCATTTTCTATTGGCTATTCTAACAGTCCAGCGTGTGGGTTGTAGACTGTTATATCTTTATTTCGAAGGATTCATCAACATACAAAGTCCATTAGGCGTTGGAACTCGAGACGTGCTAATTACACCGACCTAGGTCTCACTTAATTTTTTGTGAAAACCTTCAACAATGTCTCTTGACGAAATATAAAGAACATAGACGTACCATTATAAAAAGGCGAAAAATTATACAACATCTATACTTCCATACTAATATTAATAAAAATTGAAGTGTGTTTATATCTGTCTCTCTTTACTAAACCAATTTTGTTGAATTTTGATATGGAAAAAGGGTGTAATATGATATTTGTAAGCCACAAAATGTACCTGTGGTACGCATGTGATAAACGAATTTTAGTAAGTTATATAAGCTCAATATAAAATAAATTATTATGCTAAATCATTAAAAAAAGAAATTTTTGAAAGCCGGTAAAAAAGAACTTTTACTTAATTTTCATTGATAAATTATAGTTTTCCATGTAATTTGGATAGTCATACTTTATCTTCACCCAAGATTTACCCGCAAATCATTTAAAAAAAGGTACGATGCTTCCCACTTAAAGAATAAAGCGGCATTCTTTTGTTGTAGACATAGTTTTGTTGTAGGATATTATATGAGTTTTCATACAAAAGCTAAGGCTAGAGGTATTCTATTATCCGACAAACCTTTCGAGGAGAAAACTTACAGAGCTCAGTGCTGAAACTAGAGGACAGAGATCTGAATTATGTTTCCTACTAGAATGGCGATAGAATAGCTTTCCTTGTATTTGCGTTTACACATTTTTATTTAAAAACTAGCTGACCCGGCGAACTTTGTTCCGCCTTAATGGCAATAAATAAGCAGATTGTGTTTTTTTTTTATGGGAAAATCGAACG
>JAOTAV010000032.1:2411444-2435183 GCA_026546445.1 Cyclargus thomasi | reverse complement strand
AAAATCGAAATTCGAATATACGTAACCCGCGAAAATTCAAAATTCGCGATACTTTTTGAACACACCTCGTACATACGTACGGCAGAAACGAGGTAGTCTACACTTGTAAAAATGTGATTCCATCTCTAGTGCTACCTGTAGTAGTCTACAGATAGGACCAGCGTTGGAAGGTTATTGGTTCTTATGTGAAGATTATCCTCTTCAGGTCGGTAGTCTTACTATTTAGTCGAATATAGTTCTGGCTCATATAAAATGAAAAATTCTAGACGAAACACCCACCTTTTAACTTTGCAAAACTTTGCAAATACATTAAACACACCGGCTAAGAAATGCAAACTTGGTTTTTAAATAAATTATGTTCGTCTGAGTCTGAGAGATGTATGTACATATTTCACGAGCATTTAAATATGTATATGAAATGTCTGTGTGGTTTTAAACTAAAAATACCCCTTTGTTTTTATCTTACATAAAAAATTTTACTTATGTAATTTTGTAGTACAGAAGCTCTAATATAGTGTTTCTTCGGAAATTTATTCCAACTTCCTAGGAGGGTAATGTTTTTCTCGCGTATCTTGTATGTATGTATCTGTAATCTATATAACATATATATCTGTAATCGTTGCACACATTAACATAATTGAGGTATTTGTATAGCTCAAGTGTTCTTAGTTGAGTTATAATTTAAAAATTAGTTAATTAAAAATTAGCTTTCCGACGCCATTGTGTTTTTAACATGTTCCAAAACTGTTACTTTCGTTTTCCAGATCCAGATGTGGCGAAGAACTCTACCGAGTGCATCCTGGAGGCGTGTCCCCCGCCCCCCGAGCCGGCTTGCCGCAAGCTGGACGAGGGTCAGATGCGCCGCCTCTGCTGCTTGCTGGCCACCCTGGCACAGAGAGACCTGCCGCTTAAGCCCTACTTCCAGGACTATGAACTGGTGAGAACCATTTGCTGTAGCGCGCCACAAGAACTTTGTTTTTTGAGGCCTTGTGCCCTTAATCTTAGGCACGATCAATAACGCGTTAATGCTTGTGACGTGAAAGATTATATCATATCTAGAACTATAACTAAAACTGTATGATATATTGATATACAGGCAGAAAACGTTGTACCCCTTTTTACGAAAGACGCGTGTAGATGTAAAAGCATGAAATTTCACCCAGTTATAGTTGATATGGAAGAGAAGAGTGGAATACAATTATTATTTTAAAATACGCTTTAATCTTTCATATTTTTAATAAATAAAACGCTACGCACACTACAATATTTTGACATGACACGATAATCATATACGAAATACTTTTTTATTTATGGTTAAAGTCTGTGATTTTTTAAATAAAACTTAATGGCACAAGGCCTTTATGCCAAATTTAAGTCTGTTTTTAAATTGAGAATAGATTATTTTTTATAGCTCCTCTACACGATGGTTTTAAATATTTATGGTCAAATTTTGACAACAGGGCGATATCTTGTATTTAACAAATTCATAATAGGTGGCTTATAATATAGTGAGCTATCCCACAACATTAGAAAAGCAATTAAGCTTTTCCATTCCATCTATTTATCTGTATGTATGTATATCTGTATGTTTGAATGTGCTAGTCTCTAACACAACTTAACCCATTTGTATGAGCTTCAATGTAGGAAGTGCGTATAATATTTCAGGTAGCAAAGAACGAAGGCCGTATCACTTTTGCCCATTTCGCGCGAATCCTCAACTTCGCGAAGGTGTTGATGTCACCCGAAGACTTCAACCTGCTGTTACGCCGGTTCATCAGGGACTCCTATACGGTGGACTACGTTGAGTTCCTCAAAGCTGTGGAAGCCGTAAAGAAACACGGCATTCGAGGATTGGGACCGGTAATTTTGAAACTTGTCAAGTGTAACATGCAGGATCCTGACGTTTGTAGATTTGTAATATCTGAATTGAATTTTGACTAAATTAATGAAATATTTTACTTCAAAGTTCAAACAGAACAATGGCTTTCCGAAATCATTATGCCTTATAAATATTAATAACTCGGCCACGTATACTTATGCATGTTAGCATGAAAATAATTTTGAATAATGACTTTTTGTTTAATTTAGATTTTTATTATAATTACGTCATGATAGCGTACTTATGATAGCTAACGATATTTTCTTACATATGCTTCTATAACGCACAGTTTTGGACTGTAGTATCTTTTTGAAGGAGTACAACAATCCAAAAGCGGTGATCGACACAGCGCTGCCCAAGCTGTCTCGACCGGAGATAGAAGCCGGGCTATCTACGCGGCCGCTCGGCGGTGTCTCGGCGCACCATCCTGTGCTGGACCCATCCAAACCTACCCGAACCCTCATCGACAGCATGCTCAGGGTACAAGAGTATGTCCTTAAACGAAGAGTCAGGGTTTCCGAGTTTTTAAGGGTGAGTTTAGCGTTTGGTTATGTATTGGTTTCCGTCGTAATATTGAATAAATAATAAAAAGTCTTTAGAGTAGTGTCTAAAGTGTGATTTGATGTTAGCCTGTCAGTCTGTCAGAGTCTGTCAGCCTTCTTATTTATCGCGTTACGTCACATTCAACTAAAATCTTCCAATAAATGTCCGATGTAAAAAAAAAATTAATTCTTTTTTATAACCTTGCAATCGCTGTAGCGTCTTATCCTATCGGTAAAATAAAAAATGCCCCCATTATTTTTTTTTTACGTTTTACTTAATCTACAAAACGAACTAGGTCTCCACGACACTCGAGTTACTACAAAAATTGCACTCTCGCCTCCCCGGCTATTTATAGTTTAAACTTTAAAACGCACTGTTTTGCCACTAAGAAATAAGATTACTCGTTGAGGAGTTACTGTTAAAAAAAATATATCTTCATGTTACAGGACTACGACCCACTGAACTGCGGTCGCATCACGGCGCAGCAGTTCGTGCGTGGTCTGGACGCGATGGGCCTCAGCAGTGTACTCAGCGACGAGGAGATGCGCTGCGTCACCCAGCACTACACCGACCCCAACGATCCCCACCGCGTCTGCTGGAGGACCTTCGAGGATGACTGTGACCAAGGTAAAGAAATTCTGATAGAAACAGATAAAGAATTGTACATAATACTAGTAGATGCTCGCAACTTCGCAAAACTTTGTATATCACGCGGGAACCGTACATTTTCCGGGATAAAGAGTATCTCTTTATGTTGCCTAAACCTAATAGCTGTAACAAAAAAAGATTTATTCAAATCCGTCCAGTAGTTTCTGAGATTAGCGCGTACAAACAGACAAACAGATAACTTTTTTTGCCGATATGTGTTCAATTACTGTTAGTTAGCAACTCCACAATGATTATTTTGTAAAAATATTAAATGTACAGACACTACAATTTTACTGTTTTATTATATGTATAGATGAACTTTGCAGTATGCCAGACATAATCAGCGAAAATCGTTGATCGGGTGATCCTTTACAATCGTTACGACGTTGCGATCAAAGATGATAATCGGCGAACATACCTTTAACAAGATCGTGCTCGCGTGTCATCTTATGTAATCGCCGATTACAAAGACGAGCTATCCCAGCACATCTGTCTGTCAAGTATTACTCAAAGCATAAAGCCGCTCTTGAAAAGCCGAAGAAAAGATAATTTGCTTAGTTTAAAAAAAAAACCAACTTCAAGCGTACCTGTACGTTACACAAAGCCTTCTCCTTACTTCTTTCGTTTCAGTGTTCACGGTAAAGGAGCTAGAGAAGCACCCGGACTTGTGTCTGCCGTCGGCGGTGACATTACCTGCGCGCGGCTCGTCGGAGGAGCGCGGCGTGATAACCGAGCAGCTGTTGGACGCCGCCCAGGCCGCTCTGCTGCGTCTGCGCAACACGTGCAGGACACGACACTTGGACCTCAGACCGGCTTTCGGTGATCACGACCGGTGAGCATTATACTGGACATTAGCATATGATGCTCGCAACTCCGCCGCGTCAAAATTCAATAATCGCGCGGGAATCGTACTTTTTTCCGCGATAAGTATCATATTATTTATGTTATCCACCGGACTCGGATTATATCTATACCAAAATTCAATAAAATAGGTTCAAATAAAATTTGGGCGTGAAGAGCTAGCAGACAGACAGAAACTTTTTTTATATTTATGGGGCAAGCGAGTAGCCATAGACACCTGTGACATCCAAAGAGTCGCAAGTACGTTGTCGACCTTTATTAGGGAATAGGGAATAGGTGGATTAGGGAAGTTGGGCCACCGGTAAACTCACTCACTGAACAAAACACGAGACTCAGCACTCGCCGTTTACGCCAGTTTTCTCTAAGGCCGTGGTATCACTCCGGTGGAGCCGGTCCATTCGTGCCGAAGCATGGCTCTCCCACGGCAATGAGCATCCGTACTATATACTTGAGATCAGAAAATGTCTAATTGGTACACGCCTCCACCGGGGTTCGAACCTATACACTTAGGTAGCCAAATTACTAAGGTTCACAATCTGACTATGAATTAACTTTTCTGATAGTAGCTAGGTCCTTGGAAAAGTCACTTCTTTCGTTCCAGTAGTGTAGCATGTTTCATGGAAAATAATAAAAGATTCTAAATAATTAATAATTTCATATTTCTAACAAAACTCTAAATTCGGAGCCATTTAAAAAGCACAGAATATGCTCCAATTTTTATTTATGAGATTATTTTCCTCTATTAAGTTGTAATGTAACGCAAATTTTATAATATGCGAGTATGTATATTCTGCACTGGCAGAAATGAAAATCAAAAAAATATACGAAATCTCGCGAATAATAACCGTGTGAATAAAAATCGCTCTTAATGTTTGTAAAATTGTATAATTAAATTGAAAACCTCCTCCGACCCGGGCGGCCGATACCGATCCACTCTACGCCTTCCGATCAAATCTAATTTGAAGCTAGTACATTATGTATAATTCCCGTCATTCGTATTTAGTCTGAAGAGTGGTCACGTGTCGCGCACGCACTTGTCGCGCGTGCTCGCACGGCTCGGCGTACTCATGACGGCCGCGCAGCTGCGGGCGCTCGAGGACCGCTACCTCGACGACTGCGGGTTCAACTACTTCGCGCTACTCGAGGAGGTATGCTTACTATCAAAGGTTGATTTATCACCGATATACAGAGCTACGTCATTTGGTAGGAATATGTCAATTTCATGATAGTCATGATTCTTTGATAGTAGTGTGAGAGGTAGTGTGAAGTTAAGGCGGAGACTGAGCAAACGACGTGGATGTTCGGTTCCCTACTTGAAATTTTAAGACGGTAAATTGCTGTTACACTTGCGATTTTTAGATCCAGCGGAGACACGGCTCTCGTTCATCTAGCGAGAGCTCAACTAGGCTAAATAATTGACGAGTATGTTATTGCAATCGATTCTCCTAATTTCTGCTTTGTCTTTAGCTGGAAGAGCAGTCTCCGGAAAGTGTGACGCCCCCTGCCGCGGTGGACCGCGCGCGCCGCGTGACAAAACCCGCCGCCACGACAAACGAACAGACAAACATCGTCCTCATACTCGCCAAAATCAAGGGAAAGGTAAATCATGAAATAATCTATATATAAATAATAAATCCTAATTAGACATAATCAACTCAAAAAATCAGACGAAGGGCCAACTTTTTTTGTGCCACGTCGTCAATCGACGTACTATCTCAGAAATTGATTCGTAGGCAATTTAGGCATACATCATAGGCATGGGCTTGCGAATATTTCTGATCAGAAATTTGGACGCCTGTCAAATACCATCCAAAAATCGGTCAAAAATTTAGGATAGTATGCGCCAAAGATATTTTATAACTAGATGGATAACGATGACGTCACGAATTGTTAGAAAGTGGTAGCTTAATACAAGTTAACTAACGTATAAAAGAGACACATGCCTTTTTTTATCCCTTTTGGTGTGGCCGGATTTTTGTTTGGCAACTAGGTAACATTTGACACATAGTTGCCAAACATATAGACGCCTAGTAATTATTAATAGTTTTTTGTGAGTAAAGTGAAAATGGAGCATTAAGTGTAATAATATTTTAAGTAGCCACGAAAATTATATCGATTGTGATGGTGGGATGTTCAATTGTTGGCTATACCTGGTTTAACGTTTCATGCGTCAGTATCGCTATAATTGTTGTTTTTCTTAGAGTTTCAGTCATAGTAATTAGAATTAAAGTAGGTATTCATATTGTTTCTGACATCTCCACAAAAATATTTAAGTTATTTTCATATTAGAATGGCATATGGAATCCTTTTATGGGAAACGCTGTCGACATCAACAAAACATTCGTGCTGCAGAAGCTAGCTATATGTTCCATTTACAAAATGAAACTTTTTGGATCTTTAAGAGATACATTTAAAGAAATTGGTATTGTAAATTTGTTGCTTCTTTAAACCTTTTGGATTTAATGTAATGTATGCTAAAAACAATCTACCAGAATTTAAATCTAAAAGTGATATTCACTGTAGAAGCACTAGAAGAAATAAGCACGAACTAGACTTATACTACTGCACCATATATATAATAGTTAAGATGTGTAACTGTAAAGGTTTATAACGTCTTAAAAAATCTCACGAGCCATTATAAAGCTTGGTATTTTGTCTGTTAGAATAAAGTGTGTGAATTTGAATTACGAGTTTACATTCCTTCATCGGTAGGGTTGATAATTGATTATCAACTTGACTTCCAAAGTATGTATTAACTGCACCGTGAAGAACCCTCCTTATGCAATTAGTAAATACTACAGTATTTTATAAATACTTTTGGATCATAGTATTTTCTGAACGTTTAACTTTTGCCTTAGATCACAACACGACGAGGTTTCATCAATTTTCAACACCATATACTTTTTATATCTTAGTCAACTCAAAAGTATTGCACGTCTTGACTCGATCACCACGGGACTTGCAATAATTTAAATTTTGTTCTAACAATTAATTAAATAACTCATTACAATTTTATAAATTCGTTTATCGCGTGCGAACCGTAATTTTTTCCGAATGTAAAATATCTTGAACAATACTTTGAGTCCCGGGGAAGAACATATCTTCCCCGAGACTCAAAGTATCTCCATATCAAATTTCAGCAAAATCGGTTCAGTGGTTTGGGCATGAAGGTAACAGACAGACACACTTTCGCATTTATAATATTGGGTAAGATTTTTAATTTAGCAATACAGCGGGGTTGAAGTGAGAAAGACTGTAGTGGTCACGCTATGACACCACCTTGTTGTAAAGTATCTTTTGTATGAGCAGGGTGTGGGGCGTCGGAAATTTTCTGATCAGCAATTCGGATAATGTGCCGGGCTTAATTCGGGTTACCAGATGAAAAAATCAAAAGTCCGGAGGATAGTCCTGATTATCATCAAGAAATCTTAAAATATTTTTAGACATAAGACACATTTTTTTTGTTTTTACAACCTCTAGAGCCCGTGTGACCGCTTATTGGTAAAGTTTCTGATAGGCTATTTACAACTTTTTTTGACAGATTCTCCACACATCTGTCAAAAGGCGTTGGATACTATTTGACTTTTATCAGTAAGATGTGTAACAGGCCCTATATATTTTAAATGTACGGCATTTTGTTTTTAATCTAAAAATCCTTAAAGTCAGCAACTAAGTGATGCATCCAGATGGTCCGCGAAGGTATTCGTCCCCGGGAGTTCCTGCAGCAGTTCGACAAACAACGCGAGCTCGTCATCCCGCGCGCGGACTTCTACCGCGGCCTCGCTACCGCCGGCGTCAGACTCTCGCCGCTAGAGATGGACACGCTTATGGAGGTGTAAGTCGAGAGTAGTCTTAATTTTAACAAACTTGGTTTGAAAACACGAAAAAAGAACGGTGAAAATATGCAAACGACGAAATCCATCAACAGTGTATGACGCCACTGTTAGTAAATGTTCCAATCCACTTGTTTATATGTTTCCTTATAAACACAGTACCTATAATTGGTCACCTGCAGTTTACTGGCTACTGCGTCTTCTTTTTTCATTGCATATAATATGTTATATTACATTGCATGTAATTTTTCATTGTAGTCACAAATAGTAAGATATTACTTGGAAAACGAGTGTGTTTAAAATTAGGTCGCTTTTCTTTTATTATAGAGGCAACCACATTTGATTCTAATATCTCTAGGGACAACCCTAAGCTAAGTTTGAAAGCAATTTTACCATATGTATTTGGAGTCTATAAGAACTAGCTGCTGTCATGTTGCCGTAAATAAAAACTTTAGTTCCAGCTTTTTCCGCGCAACAAATTTTTTTGCCAAGCTGTGCATTTGACGTGCATCTTCGCTGTTACACATAGCCTCATGTTTGACAATCTAGTTTCTGCTCGCCGGGGCGGCGGCGGTACGTGGAGTACGAGCGGTTCTGCGGCTGCATAGGCGAGGCGCTGACACAAGCGGGGCTGGAGCGGGCGCCGCTACTGACACCCCTGCCGTACGTGCCCGTGCCGTCGACCACGTTCCTCAATTACGAGGAACGAGCGACCGTGTCCTCGGCACTGGCCAAGCTCGCCAAATTCCCCGATCAGCTATCCAACATACGCGAGGTGTTCAACGTAAGTACTTAGTTGCCGTTGTGGCGATACCCACGTTAAGCGTAATAATCCTGCATCGCGCTATCGAAGTTTTCGATACACGACGGTATATATACGACAGCTGAAATGTATCATGTGGGCTTCGGCCTGACCAAGTATAACATCTCTTTCGGTCGGAAGATCTTCCTTTGGCCACCACGCACATTCCCACACCGCGCTAAATAAAGAAATAAAAGGAAGAAACCATCTGGAATACGGCGCGACGATTGCCTTAAGAACAAATTATTCCCTAATGTTAGAGCGAATCCAAAACAAATTCCTCCGATGCATATACATGTGACTATAATATGGCGATTATCCATTCTACTCTCCAAACTCTCCGTCGCTATTCGTGTTGGGTATGGTCGGGTACGTCCGACGTCGCGGTGCGGAGGGAGCTGTCAGTGCTGCCGTCCTCAAGCTTAATGCCGTTAACCAACATCGTCGATTATTATTACATTTTGATGCCATCATAATCAGAAAAAACGGTCTATCGACGTGTATTACTAAAATTGTTGAAGCTTTTATAGTCATCGAGTTATTAAAATTAATATTGACGTTATGTAGTAGGAAGCCCTTTTTTCCTCATAACTCAAAAAGTGCTTTTTGAACGTAGCGGCATTTTAGCTAACCGAGTGGCGCGGTACGTGTTCGGCGCGTTGCAAGGCAAATTTGACATGAAATAAATTTTGGAGCGTTAAAGAAGTATTAAGCCGTGGGCATTAGCGTATCTAGACCCATTGCGCACGTCCCCCCCCCCCCTTTTTATATGCCTATGGCCGTGGGAGAGCCATAATTCGGCACGAATAGGCCGGTTCCGCCGGAGAGATAGAGGCCGAACAGAAAAGTGACTTGAAAAGCTACACTGGAAGCCTAACTTCCCTTAACACCTTATTCCCTATCCCCTTCGCCTATCCCTTATTATAAAAAATGCCGGTAACCCCATTGCAACGCGTCTGCTGTTTACGGGCGACGAGTCGCTTTCCATTAGTCTGCTCGCTTGATCCCTAATTTCATTAAAAAATGTGAACAACTGTTTCACTAGGATTCAGACCGCGCGCGCTGCGGCACGGTAAGCAAGAACAGCGTGCAACGCGCGCTGTGCCGGCGCGGGCTGCTGTCGGTGCTGTCGGCACGGGAGCTCGACCTTATCTGCAAGTGCTTCGCTCAGCGCAGAGGTTGCGATGATGAGGTAGATATTCCTCATCTCAACAATATGTAATTGACACTCTCGCCGACAGCTGTCGGAATCTCGGAAAAGAGTCTCGTGGCGAGACTTTCTTCTGAGGCTGACTTGCGAGACTATTACCACTCTAGTTCTCGGGGGGTCTCGCTATGTCTCGGCGAGAGTGTACACCCGACTTAACTATATTGTCTTGTAGGTATTGTCTTTTTGCTTAAAGCGGTAAAGTTCATTAGCCCTATGTCAAATTTCTATACAAACCGCGATTGTCAACAATAAAGTGACAACACGACACTTTTGCGTTTTGTATGGAAATTACATTTTTTTTTACTGAATAATGGTCAATGAACCATACCGCCAATCTTAAGCGAATGCAAAATAGTGTGATATACCGTAAAAATGTTGCCAAAGTTTGGGGGCGCCAGTGTAGCATTTATTAGCAGTAATTATGTTCTGTTTATTAGAGGGAGAGTTAGTGGCCGATTTAACGGAACGGAACGTCTGTTAGGCTAGAAATTATTAGCCCCGTTTAAAATAAACCCGGTCGCCGAGCTGTGTTGCGCCCGTATTCATGTATAAAAGCGCTTATTATACAAGTCCATACATAAGAGTACCAAGTACGTACGGTCGCCGCGCCATGCGGAGGCTCTGATAGTCGCTCATACATTACTACTTTACACAGCTCGGCGAACGTCTCGGTGAACAGGAGCATGGAGATAATTCACAGCACGGCAACCATCATGCTATCGCCTGTCTTAGCCATCAACATCTATAGTTTCAAATGTCGAAAAACATAAAATTGAAATTACATTTTACATACTACTATCATGTAAATTTCAAGGTACACACAACATTTTTATGTTCGTCTGAGCTGTTATAAGTAGGTAAAAAAACAACCCTCCTGGCGCTGTCGGCTATTGACAGGCGTTTTTGGTAACCACAAGTCCTTGCCAGACGACAAACAAGACAAATCCAGTTCAAACTGAACCTCATGTTACACGACTGACCCTACTAATCCGATCCACTACCAGTGCTTTCAACCGAAATATTCCATGTAACATTGTTGTTCCCCTAAATTTTAACTATATGTTATTAACTGCATATAAACACAAAATTTAGTAGCAAGTGGCAAGTTGAGTCACTTAACTACTTATCTACTTAATACGTGTAAACCAGACGTGTAGATCAAGTTTTAAAAACTCGTCTTTCAAGTCACGTCTTGCAAATAGGTAATAGCGTTTAGTCATAACTGGGGAGAGCTACCAGCTACAGCTTAGTAACGGTTTTGTGCACTTTTTCTTACATAATCAACTTTACTGTTTTTGCTTGCAGGTAAACTATAGAGCGCTGTGTAACGCTTTAGATTTACTTCATGCAACAGCAAGAGCACAGCCATGTTAGAAAATATAGTATACTTACTGCATTAAATATATATTTACTTATTACATAATATATGAATATATTATAGGTCATCAAAAATCTTTTCGTTTTTAAAATTAAATTAAATTTAAAGGTTACGTCTTAATATATTTTTGCATTTACCTACTCGTACAACTGTTAAAAATACTTTACTACGTCCATCCTCTTCTGACGAAGTACGTAGTAAAACTTCAGTTAAATACAAAATGCTAAGAATTATATCTTAACTAAAGATAAGGCTGTCGCAATCTACTTTTACCAATTGGCAAGACAATTACGCTAAAATAACACCTAAATGGTAGGAGACAGACAAAAAGTCAACACTTTATTTACATAATCATTTATTTTAGACATACACATCGTATATCTCCAGAAGTTTCCAGTTTGTTCATGTCTGCTTACTTACACTAACTTCATTCCTAACCAATGGAAGAAACAACTGTTTTGTATAAAATTACATGATTCACGATTTCCTCTGGGTTTGATTACCAAAATTAATTTTACAATCTACAACATATTTTGTGTAATGAGATCCAGAACAAATTTAGCTGGAGGCGGCTGTACAGCAAAACACGCGCGCACACACTCGCACACGCACACACACACCTACAGGCGCTGGGGACGGCGACCGCGCCGACCGCGACGCCGCTACTATAGTTATACCTCTGTATAATTATTATTATCATTAATCTAGGATCAGTTCAAAAGGTATGATTTCAAAACTATAATGTCAATTGAATCTATTCAGCAATAATACTCGAGTTAATCTATTTAATCCATACTATATTATTATAATTTATGTAAAGTAACGACCATTCAGACGTGGCCTACGTCACGTACGACGTATTTTTTTTTCTTAAAAAGAATTATTCTCTTAATCAATAACGTGGAATGGAATGACGAGCACCCCGACGCGGCCACGGCGCGGGAGCTTCGTCACCGACCTCTTAACCTGGAACAGAAGAAAGATCATTTAAAGCTACAAATGTTTTATTCGAAAAACTTGAAATAACATAGTGATGTTTAGCTGCCGAGCTGACGTACCTTACTATTGGACTGAGATGACTATTGGCAGGTACAGGTTTGTGTTTAGTATGGTTGGTGCCTCTGGTTCGCTCTACCGCCGCCGCCCCCGCGTTGTTTGCCTCCTTGGAACCCCGCTGCAAATTATCACCCACTAAGTTTTGTCTAAAACACCCACGAGTCCACTACTGTTAAAGACTGCTCATGCTAACACACTTGAAGTTGCATAGTACAATCTACTTTTTGATTCACACCAATCATATTATCACCTCTGGGTTTAGTATTGCACACTACACATACTATGAATATGGAGATCTAAGTGCATATAGTAGTTGTCAATATAAGTTTTCATAATTAACCATATGGTGTACAGCATAAACATAATTTTGTTAGTCCATTATATAGTATAGTATTACTAATAAATGTAGTTCTTAATATCATGCATTATTATAAAATACTCTTCTTAGGCAGACTAGAAAAATCCTAGCAATCAAGCGCATTAATAAATAACGTCTTATTATGAATACTAGATTGAAAGAGGCGGCTATGTGATTTTAAAGCTTGTTCGCATAATCTAGCAAGGTCGCTACGTTATATTAAGAGAATACAGCGATGCCAGACAATGATGAAAACAGGCCTTTGAATAAATTGTTTAAGTTAATTATTATGTACGAAATGTCACAGAATAAGCACATAACTCATGAAAAAGACATTCGTCGAAACATCAATAAATGCGATAAAACGTAACTAAATATTTCTACTCGTGCTTATACCGTGCCTGTTTGCAAATTCGGTCGATCGAGGCGCATTGCGGCAAAACTATTAGTTGTTACTCAGCGGAACTTAAACTGCTTGACCGCCGCAAAACCTCTCGTAGGATAGGATTTGCATGTGCTATAGCTACTCTGCGAGTCAAGCTATATGGGGGTGAGGGCAGTACCTTTGCCGCGAGGAGCCGCGCGTGCGCCGTAGCCGCCCTCGTACCCTCCGTAACCGCCGTAGTCTGCCCAACACAAGTCAATTAGTGTCCGCCCGCCCAGACACAATTTCAATACTCGAGGTTTGTATTTTTTCACGAGCGTGGCGTCAAAATCTCTAATAAGAATTGCTCTTGTCGAATCTTTAATGTGCTACTCAGATGTGTTACTCATTTGTATCTCGGACATTTAATTATACTAGACGCTACTATACTGTGATAACCAAAAATAAAAAGCCCATCATAAAACCCAAATTAATAACTAAGACCTTTTCAAAGCATGCATTGTTAGTGCCACGCATGACGTGAGCCGTGGGGTGCCGGCGCTGCAAAGCTGCGGTGGAGCAGCTCTCGGCGGCGGATCGGGTGATAGGGATTTGGATTGGGATTATATATGGAAACACATTGATTTTTGGTAACAGCGCTTTATTTTAAAGCTTCATCTTATCTTTATCATTTTCACAATGTCTCTCCATATATTACCCCAATTACCCAAATGTAGCATGTGGCGAGAGCGTAAAGTCAAATAAAAAAAATACTAAAACAAAACTCGGGCGACATTGCTACATATGTCAAAAGTGGTATTACAAATAAACACTTATAAAACGTAAGGCGGTAACATATATGTACAACATAGTACCTAGTGAAACAATGATAAAGAGTGATCGAAAGCATGCGCTCGCGAGTGGCGCCGTTGCTGCTATATTAGTAGTGTAAATAAACAAAATTATGACAGTTAAAATGATCCCTCTGTACAGGTTATTTCAAATGATTACTCGTAAATTACATAATGAGGTGGTTTAAAAATGTCCACCAACAACCCGACAACATTCACTACACATTATCTCGATAGAATATTAATGTAAATATGCAGTTATATAGAAAAATAAATATTTTCTACGCACTAAGTCATTACCTAAGGTTCACGCGACGTCGATCTCTCCTCATCAGGAGTCGGAGGACGGAGGGTCAACCCGCTACATTAGCCTAGTGCGGCGGGCGAGGCGCACGAGTCGACCGCCCGCCGCCTTACTCTACATTTATATTCTAAGGATCAGGTAACATCAGTCGAGGTAATGTGTCGGTGAGCACGCTAGCGTGCGCCGGCTCTAGTGCTGCTTGCCGCGTTTACCGTAATTGGGGTATCCGGAGTAATCGTATCCGCCGTATCCACCGTAGCCCCCGTAGCTGTCGTAACCGTAGCCGTAGCTGTCATATCCGGAGCCGTAGCCGCCCTGTCCATAACCGTAACCTCCGTAGCCCTGGTTGCCCCAGGCGCCACCCTGGCCGCCGTACCCGCCGCGGCCTCCACGACCCCCGCGCGCGCCCCGCCCACCGCGGCCCCCTCGGCCGCCCATACCCCCAGGACCGTCCGGTTTGGGTGTCGCCCTCTTCACGTCCACCTATTAAGAAATTTTTTTTATTAGAATTTACCAACTTCAACATGACTCTTACATAATTTTATTAGTCCTGGTACACACCTCCTTTCCGGCGATGGTCTGTTTGGGTGTTTTCAGTAATTCATTGACGACTTGTTCAGATTCAAAGGTGATGAAACAGAAGCCCTTTCTTTGATTCTTCGTTTTGTCGAAAGGCATCTCCACTTCAAGGATCTGAAAAGTTGAAAAAAAAATTAAAGCACATTCAGGCATCTGAATTAAATTGTATAATGCTTATAAGCAATCAGTGGCCCGGTTTTATCTTCAGTGCTAATCTAGACATTAATATCTCACCAAAACCGTATTTGTCATCACAAAATAACTAGAGGATCATTTAAATTTTTTTAATGATTAGTAACACTTACATTTCCAAAATTGCCGAAAAAGTTTTTAATTTCGTCATCTGAGATTTCGCTGCTTAGACCTCCAACAAATATTTTGCCATTTCGTGCTTTCGCTTTTTTAGGGTCAACTTTTTTGTTGTTGATCATATGGTCTCCAGCAGCCATCACTTTATCGATTGAGTCTGGTGATTTGAAGACAATGAATGCAAATCCTCTGGATCTACCAGTGTTAGGGTCTGTCTTGACATTAATGCTCTCGATTTCTCCATATGCACTGAAGTGGTCACGTAACTCCTCTATAAAAGAAAATAAGCTTTGTAAAAATAGTGTTAGGATTCATAAATTTTAGAATGTGTGATGCAAGTACTCAGTATTGTGGGTAAAGCTTTCTTCAAATTACTTCAGAAGCAGAACTGAAATGATCATCATTCAGGAAAATAATATTGTATGTAGCATGTTCTTTAAATCGATTAGGGATACGTACTGTCCATAGTCTCCCAGCTCAATCCTCCCACAAAAAGTTTTCTGTAAATACAAAAGCTCTACTTAGAACAAGAGTGACAAGAATAAGGCGCTTAGCTCGCGACTATGAAACTGACTTAATAATTACAGTTTAAAATTAATAATACTAATATGCAGTACTTGTTTACAGTACTTTACAGCTACTTTTTTTAAAGGTAAAACAAAACTCCAAGCACTGCAGCAAATGAATTTCAGAAACCTGTATAAAGAATTGCAAAAAATTTAAGATTACAAGTACAACGAGAAAACAAGAATGTTACAGTAATATCGCAAGATTTGAAATTGGCAAGTGTGAACAAGGCCCAAAGTTAAGTGGCCAAGACAAACGGAACTAGTCAGTTTGGTCGTAGTTTTACTTTAGTGTGAGCCCTTGCGGATATATACCATGACGTCCTCCGGCGGCTGCTGCAGCGGCGGCGCAGGCTCACACCTGCAGAGAGACAGGGCGTTAGTAGCGCTCCAAACTGACCGCGGCGCCGAGGGTCCCTCGGCCGCCCCACGCGCTACATACACCTCGGCGCCGTACGCACTAACACCGATTTAAAATCTTGCAAAACGCTACCGTTAATCGATTCCCGAACGGTCAACCCAGCCTAAACCGTAACATTCGAAAAGCGAGTTGAAATTTCCAATACTGAAGCAAAATCGATAGCGGGACCGCGCCGGCGAAATTGAAATGACGCGCACATGACGCCATTTTACTTGATGCGGCTAAAATTATTTACTACGAATATAACCTGGAAAATTATACTGAAAGGAGAACTATGATAACAAAGACTAAATATTAAACGCGACAAACCCAAAATATAATACAATACATTAAATTTACAATAGATTTGTAAGATTCAAACAGATTAAAAACGCCGATAAGTATAGTTAGCGGGCCGACGCCGCCATTACGGCGGTTGTGTATGAGTAATGTTTCTACATGGAAATTTACAATGAAAGTAAGTAATATACACATTATAAAATTAAAAAACATAGGAGCAAAGTAAATCATTTATATTATAACGGTAACAAACAATAAATTGTAGACTTATACCTGTCGTCATCGCGTCCGGGGGCTTCAGCACTGTTGTGTTCTTGTCCATCGCCTCCACCGTTCTCGCCATTTCCATTTAGTTGATTTTCAGTAACATCTTGTGCAAAGTTATCGTTATTTGCCATTATCACTAAAATAGGCTTAAATTAATTACTATAAAACTATAACTAAGGTCTCTACACGACCTTCAACGTTGAATGCCAAATGCAGAAGAATGACGGGAAATTACTGGAGTGAGTCGGCGCGAAATTTTTCTTGATGTTGGCCATTCAAGAATAGACGCGTTTTTTGCAAATTGTTCCATCCCTACCAAAATTTCAGCCAATCACAAGCTCGGACTCCGTGAGAGGTCAATGGCACGTTTACGCGTAAGCGAGATAGCAGCCCATCATAAAGTAAGTGCAAAAGAGATGCACGATATATAGAAGAAAATCAATATTATTACCAACATGACAACAAAATACCGCGTTGTAAAATATCCACAGACTATAGCCAATTGTATCTAATGGCTTAAAATAATGTTTATGATTAAATTTTAAATGATGCTCGCTTTAGCTCCTGATTTTTTTATCGTGTGAGAGCCATACCATTTTCGGGATAAGTATATCCCATGTCCTTTGCCAAGATATATGTATCACCACAATTATCAAGTTTCAGCATAATTGATTCGGTGGTTTTTAAAAGCGTGGAGTAAAGATAAATGTGGAGGTGAGACACAGACAGACCTACTTTCGCATAATTTTACCCAAGAAAACTGTTCCGAAAAAATATACGGGGGCCCAACACCCTATATTTTATTCCCTGTCTCTATTTCTGAGATAGTCCATTTTCTTCACAAGCGCATGGAAGTTGTTACTCTTCTGCTGTTACAAGTGTCCATGGTCTACGGTATTTGCTTTTCATCAGGTGCCATGTCTATGTGTGTCACTGACCTCCATATATACAAGTACGAGTACTTGTATATATGGAGGTTCAGTGTCCCCTATACATTATATTTCTCGTAAACGCCAAGGCCAAGCAAACTATCACCATTGTTTCTTCCTTCTATACGTCGAGTATTACATACATAATCTCGAAAAACATAACACTCCGTCGGCGTCCGAGAGTTCTCGGCGAAAGTGTTCAGTCGCCATTATGGAAGCTGTACACTCTCGCCGAGAGCTCCCGGCAGACGGTCTTGTGGCGTGACTCTCGTAAGCGTCTTATAACAGAACATACTTCCGTAAAATTCGTAAATTAACAATAATTACAAAGCCTGAATTATTGTTAATTTACGGATTAAAATTACCATGTAGACAGATACAAAAACATTAAGTATCCACTTTCGGACGGGTAACAGAAGTACTACCAAGAGGTAGCCCTAGCACAAGTCAAAAGTTGCGCGGCTGTCAGTGTCTATTTCAAACACAGGGCGGGAGTGCACATATTGACAGGGCCAAGGCTATATATACCTGAGCCACATGAATATAATTTAAAAAAGGTTTCTAATAATGGACATACATAATACATTATCTTGAAAAGCTGCTCGAAATGGCAACACCATTTAAACTAAAAGAAAATACTATAATGCGAGAGTCCATTAATCCTAGAGAAAGACTTACGACTACTTTACGCTACTTGGCTACAGGACAAAGTTATGATGATTTAAAATTAAGTGCTCTTTTATATGACCGCAACTAAATATTTTTTGTTTTTTGTCCCATTAATGCGGTAACACCTTATAAAACTCAAGGGTTTTTTTCCAGGCCTCACGTTCCATTTTATTAGACATTTTACATTTACCTATATTAATTATATCGTCTATCTGTATTAATTATATAAAATAACAAGTCCTGACTGACTGACTGATTTATCATCGCCGAGCAAAAACCGTTAAAGCTACAGCCATGAAATTTGGTGAGTAGGATTGCTTTATTACGTAGACACCTGCTAATAAAGGATTTTTAAAAATTCTACCCTTAAGGGGGTGAAATAAGCGTTGAAAGTTTGTATAAAAGTTCGTGATTTGTTCAGTTAAAACATAAAATTTTATTTCTGCGCTACGGATTCATAAGAAATAATTACGTGTTTGAGCATTTTTTGAAATTCTACCCCTAATACCCCTCATTATTTCTTAAGTTAGAGACCAAAATGTTGTTTCAGAGCTGCTGATTTAAAATAATTACGTGTTTAAGCGTTATAAGATTTTCTACTTCTAGAGGGTGAAATAAAAGTAATGTGTTACTCTATTATGCGAGTACCGCTTTATGCAATGAAGTGTTCACAATAGTTTAGATGTAGACTTTAAAGTTGGAGAACTTGTATTTGTACAGCCTGCAGGGCTCTGCGCTGTGTTCAGAAACTCCTTGATAGATAATTTGGTAACAATATCCTTTTAGAAAAAAATTGTTCGTTGCGCGAGATCGAGGGATTGAAAGTTTGTATGAAAATACTTCTTAATGCGAGCGGAGCCGCGGGAGAAAGCTAGTACTATATATACTTTATTCTGTTAACGCTACACACGACACAATATCACCTCCTGCACGATTTTTACTCCTAGATCGTGAGCTCGCCCGCCCCGATTTTAGAAACGATTGCAGGGTGCGGCCGGTGCGGGGAGCATATTGTCTCTGATATCGGTCCGTTGTAGGGCGTCTAAACTATATACACAAAAAAATGAAGTTGAGAAAATACTTGTGGCAACACCTGGCAACACCAAGTTAAAATTGACACCGAACGGTGAGGTAGGCTCTTTTTCTGTTTTCAGAACTTTAATGTGAAAATAGCGTGAATTTTGTGGCTATTTGTTACAAAATACGACTCTTTGATGCTTTTTATTTACTGAGGTATGTATTGCATTGTATTTCGTAAAGTTGTTTCTTTCCTTTCGTCGTATTTTGACGATCGGCAGAAGGAAATCCTTCAATAGGTTAAAACTTTATTAATTTTATTTCTAAGTAATGTCTTCATAAGGAAATTGGATCTTAACAAACTTAGTGCAAGGTTCTAATGAGTTATGGTTAGCTTTGGCTTCCAATTTCCATAAAAATAGAGGAATAAGTCAAAACCTCTACCTAATGTCCCCAATCGCCATGCGTGCTTTGACACTATCCTGGACAACATTTTGAGCTGAGCGTGGTATTTTGTTTCGCTCTCCTCCTGTACTTAGTGCTTGTTGCTGAAAATCATTAAAATAACGAAAATATAACAACACCATTGCTATCTGTCAGACTATAGATAATTTTAGATTGATTTAATAATACTATACTTGACACTGTATTTATAAACAAGTAACATCATGTATAATATATTTGTTCAAGTGAAAATATGACATTGAATATTTGATATTTAAGATTAAAGTTCTACAAATTACTGAAAAACTGAAGCAAAACAAACAGTTATGTCTGGACATCATATTCAAGTTCTGTACCCAAAGGGTAAAAATGTAATCCTATTAGTAAGACCTTCATGTCTATATGTCTGTCTCCAGGCTGTATCTCAAGAAAGGTAATAGCTAGAGAGTTTGAAATTTTCACTTATGGTGTATTTCTGTTGACACAACAAAAAATATTAAAACCAAAATAAATATTTAAGGGAGACTTATATACAAGGATTGTGACTTTTATGCCATTTTTACATTGAAGTCTTAGTAATTGGGATTCCCTTTTATGTGTCCTATGACCTCATGCAAGTTATTTAAAGTTTAATAAGACACAAAAACCACAGTTATTTACTTATCTCACATATATTTCCACAATTTCAATTATTTTGACATTTATTAACAACATTGTTTAGTGTAGGAGATGTCTATATCCAATTAGTTCGGATTATCATTCCTACTGCACACTGAATTTTGGAAAAAGGTACCAATGATCAATATATATTTATAAGACTGCACAGTGTTCACCAAATGTTTTTTCTACAATTTTCTTGGACTTATCTATGCAAGTGTCAACATCAACACTGCCATGTCTTTCTTATAAATTGAAACAACAAAATAAGGATTACATATAGTCCCAAAGATGCTGAGGGAATAATTTTAAAAATTGAGCAACTGCCAGGCCGGTCACAGACATCTATCGGAATGACTATGGATTCCTGATCCAAAATCAGAAAGACCGGAATGAAAGTAAAAAAAAAGAGCTCTGAATTCTATATCAGACAATCTGATATATTCGTAATTGATTGCATTGTTGGTTCTTGGTGGAAATTTATGTTCAACATTAATAAACTCAGTTTTTACTTGCACTGTTCCCTCTATATTTACTGTTATTTATAACAGTTTATTAACACAGCAATTTTTAAATTGTTAAATGTTAAATTTTAAAACAGTAAATATAGTGAAAACAGTACAAGTAAAAACTGAGTTTTTATTAATGTTCTACTATAGTAAAATCTAAAAAAATTCAATGTATTTGGTGACTGCTACTGGATGGTATTACAAGCTTTCTGATTTAATAATCTGAATTCAGATTAGGAATCCAGACAGCCATTCCGGATGCGTATGGCCAGTGCCGGTTTTAGCACCAATAACCCCCCTTCCCTAACTGCAATTCAATTACATACAAAATAGGCAATGGGTACTATAAAAACCCATCTATTAAAAACCTGTACTAAAAGTAACTAATAAAATGTCACTTTTCTAGCCATTCTTGGCAAACTCTTTATTAGACATTCAAAGTCTATGTTTTCTGCAATTTCCTTTTCAATTGACAAAGTTGCTAAGTTTGTTAATGTAGATTGAGAGATTTTCGATGGCGGAAATGTTTAATTCAGCTTTAGCTTGGAAAAACTCCATTCCCCACTAGCAACAGTTACAGGTATAATCAGTAATATTCACAATACTATTCGTACATATGGATACAGTTCCTGTAAGTTGCAATCTTTAATGATATTAAAAACAAAAGCAGGGGTAGCCACACTCTGATCAGACAAAAAAGATTTCAGGCTTGTGAGTTCATCACACAACATAGAACAATCTATATCTCATTTAAAAGCCACAGTTAATTTTAATTGGAGATCACTGCAAAGTTTGACAATGTCGGGTTTTTCAGGAATCTGCTTTAATTTGTACAAAAAAACCAACAATCTGAGTACTCATTTAAAGTTAAACATCTGATGACTGTGTTTGTTTGTTTTAAAACAATCAAATAAATGTTTTAGGAGCGTCCACTTCACTTATGTCAAGTAAGATGATTGTGTTCTGCTTCGTTAAAAATTAAGAAGAGATAGATCTCAGAAATTCTCAACCATAGAAAAACACATTGTTTAGGGAAGTCGGGGATTCTCGTAATTAAACCGATTAAACACTATGTTCCATTCTAGTCCTGCCAACTTAACAATTTTTACCTAAATTTAGGAAAAGTTAAAAGTTACTAGGTCGGGTCGGCGAAAGAAGACAAGAAACTAGATAAGTCATTTGTTGTAGTTAATTTACATTACTGTTACTATGTATTAAAAAAATATTAAATTGAACTCGAATCGTAAATTCTGAAAAAAAAAAATTCTGCTAAAAAAGCAGAAATATGGAAAATTCTCGATAGGTGTAGTTAAATACGAAAAACATCAAGCATTGTTATGGTATTAAAATAAAATTCATTAATGATAAAATAAAATTCATTAATGATTTTTTTAATTATGATCATAAAATCAAATATCCTATGAGTTTATATTCAGATAAATTGGAATATACCTAATAACGTAGAAAAAGAATTGTGCTTAAGCGAAAATTTTCTTGTGGCAATATCCGTCTTATCTTACCTAATAAAATACACATCTTTATATTGTGTTGTGGTTGTTGTGGAACTTGAAAACAAAATAAAATCCCTCACGTTTCTTGTTTTTTTTTGCCGACCCAATAGAACTATAAAACAGCGCCTATGGGAAATTATAAAGAATCAAAAAAATGCGCCGGACGTAAAAAAGCGCCGTGGCCTGTGGCGCCCCCTTTCGTCCGGCGTCCCTGGGCGGTCGCCCAACCGCGCCCTACCCTAACGTCGCTACTGCGTATGGCTAGCCTAAAGGGGTGCTTAACGCTTTATGCAAAAGTGAGTTCAGTTCTTACTGAACCACTTATAAGTCATTATGTTGGTTCCCCAAAATAACCTCGCAAAATAGTCATAAAATAACTTTAAAATTTATGTAATTTTAAATGGCCGTGAAAATGCTGTCAGATATGAGCCCATTCAATTAATGAAAAAAAGTTTTAAATATCAATTTTTAATTTCCAAAACATAAATTTAATATTAAAAATGCGTTGCCTTTTGCCAGAAAAGTTTGACCACAGCTGGGTTCCATACTCAATCTGTCATCAGCCTAAGATACATTATATATATTCGTAGCACCAACCCCAATCACGTCGTTTAATTTATGAGCAGCATTGGGTTGGAGACGTGCTCTATATTATTCTTACAGTTAAGGAAATAGGCATAGCTTTTGTCACTACCAATTTGAAAATTTGAATGTAACCTACGTGTATGTAATTTGTCCTGTTAAACGTAATTAATCTTAGTTACCTCTTTAATTACATCTTAGTTTATCCTCCAAGTGTATGAAAAAAAAAACCTACCTAAACTATCTTAATCTAATTAATATTTCTGATGATAACACGATATAAAACAGTTTTGTGTACACTATTTCAGGGCAGCGTATAGCAGAGGGCTGCATCGGTGAAGCTTTAACAACAGCTATGGTAATGGAGGCGTCCCCGTCACCACAAAGCGTCGGACGCGAGTTCGTCCGACAATACTACACGCTTCTCAACAAGGCGCCCGACCATCTACACAGGTATGTCTCCTCAAAATTCACTTTAATAGCACTGTTGTGGGTTTTTTCAACACAATATTAAGCTCCTAGACTAAGACGTAGTTTAAAATAACGTTATTAAGGAATGACCTGTCAAACTCGAGGTAACTCATGACGTACCTTGAGGGTTCCTTAATTTAAAATGGTCTGGTTCTAACAACAATTTTGATTCCATTCCATTCAATTTTCCTTCGCGTATATATTTACAAGACGCAAAAAAAAACAAAAAGATTACACTGGAGCGGTTTAGTGAATGAAGATTTTAAAAAAACGATTAAGATATACAAAGCATATCGTCGTATATATTATATTACCACACTTGAATTTTCCTCCTAATACAAACATTAGAGAAAAACCAATTCCACCGTTTATACAATTGCTTTGGATCTCTAGCTATTTGGTCCCCTGGAAAATTCCTGTGGCAAATAATCGATTTGCCACA
>JAOTAV010000032.1:2384403-2405994 GCA_026546445.1 Cyclargus thomasi | reverse complement strand
TGGCAAATAATCGATTTGCCACAGGAATTTTCCAGGGGACCTAAAAAGTTCGTATTAGCAATATTGCAAAGGAATTGCTCTACAATTCGTTTTAGTACATTATGTTAAAAAATCTAATAGTTTGATAAAAAAAAGCTACTTCAAATTGAATTGAAATTGATTGTGAAATCATTGTTTTACAAAATTTGTAGTTATTTACAAGAAAAATGACAAAATGAATGGCTGTTAGCAATATTGCGAAGGGACCTTTTTAGGGCGGCAGGTCGGTAAACTAGTGCAGTAAAGAATTTACATTTTTTATGAGTTTATTTCTGTCGCCTTATGTACCCATGAAATTCGCTGCTTTCCTAGGAGGCTAGGATGCTGCCGCTAGGCTTACCAACCGTCTCGCTTCTGGTTGACTTTTGGAACGTCCCGCCGATAACCCCTGACCCTTTGCGGGACGCCTTTTGTCCCGGAAATCAACGATTGTAATATGATTGTAGCTTTTACCCGTGATTTCACCCGCGTGGAATAATAAGTAACTTTAGAATAACTTGGGTTTACTACATGGTTGCTCAATTTCATGTAGTAAACACTAATAATACGAGGGTCAGACTTGATGCCCATATGGACATTATGATTTAAACAAGGAGTACCATTGTGACTGCAAAACGTTGAAAGCATGCACAATAAATCTTGTACATGGACAATCATTAATGAACAGCTATCTACACGCTGTAGCTATTCTAGCGATTTCATTTCAATAAAGAAATTTTTTTTCGTCAGATTTTACAACAACTACTCATCATTCGTGCACGGTGGTCTGGACGCCCCGAACCGCGAGACGCTACCGGTGGTTGGTCAGAAACAGATCCATAATCGGATACAGCAGCTCAACTTCCGCGACTGTCATGCCAAGATCAGCCAGGTAAGAACTTTGAACTGATATGTTGTATTTACCTATTATTAAATGTGCCTTTAGATAAATAAATTCAAAATCGGTCTGATTTTGAATTAATTTAATTTAAATTTTTCGCAGTCTGGATTTATGTAGGAGTCAAGTTGTCACAACATAATATGTTGGTGATGATGACTATGCTATAGTCTGGCATGCGAATTAAAACGTTTTGCGCGCCCATGCGCTAAAAATTATGCCTAAGTACACAAACACTGTATTGAATATTAAGATTTATTATTATTACTTTTGTTGAATTAAGATAGCAAACGACTCGTCTGACCTGCCGCAAAGCAACTGTCGTCGCCCATGGACACTTCCAACATAAGAAAAGTTATGTGTATTGCCGACCTTTTGTGAAGGAATAGGGAATAGACGGTTTTGCCCGGTTTTCTGTGAGGCCGAGGTATTTCTCAGGTCGAGCCGGCCCCTGTGCCGAAGCACAGGTCTCTGACGGCAAAATGATTGTAATAATACTGACGTTGCCATATGCGGTTGCAGGTGGACGCGCAGGCGACCCTCGGCAATGGCGTGGTGGTGCAAGTGACGGGCGAGCTGTCCAACGGGGGCGCTCCGATGCGCCGCTTCACGCAGACCTTCGTGCTCGCCGCGCAGTCGCCCAAGAAGTACTACGTGCATAATGACATCTTTCGTTACCAGGTACCGACTTATTTATCTTATTATAGCGGACCCGACAGATGTTGTCCTGTCGGGCTGATTTGTGAATCTCAAACATAGTCCTGGAACGAGCACACAAAATTTGACCAAAATCGGCCCAGTCGCTTAGGACGAGTTAGAAACACATGCACACAAAAAATACAATATGTATATGAAAATTTTATTATATTCGTATAACAAAGACAAATATAAACCAATGTAAAATTGTTTTATATCACAGTTTGTTAATATTAGGGCAACATGTTTTCACATTTGATATTACTAGTAATTTTGGTATGAACAACAATATTGCCAATACACCACCCGCAATTTCGTTGCGCCATGCGTTTATCGCGCGGGAATTTCGGGATAAAAAGTATCCTATGTCCTTTCGCGGCATTCAAAATATCTTCATACGAAATTTCAGCAAAATCGCTTTAGTGGTTTAGATGAGTACGAGTAACACAGACAGAAATGAGGGACTTATGCCAGTCAGACATAATTCTGCAGCATGTAACAAAAGTAAGTGATAATACATTGGGATGTGTACATGTCCCTTATAAAAACTTCACTGTGAAAGTAAGTGACCTGAGACTCTGAGGTCTATATACGGAATACATGCTCTAAGGCTTAGAGTATGCATTCCCTGTATAGAGTTTACAGTGGAAGTAGCAGCAGTGAAGGGGAAAATACTTTTAAAAATGTATGAGCAAACCTATTTCGCTGGGGCACTTGCCCTTTTTGCGAATTCCAAATACGAACAAGTTTTTAGGTCTTTTCCTAATAGTGCCATTTAAAATAAATAGCCATTTTTCGCCTCTGTCAAGTTTAGTAAAACACATGCAACTGGCGCAACAAAGGGAACAAACAAAAGGCGCTCTTCTTTTATTAAATTTGCACTCATTATAACAATTGGTACTAGAGTTATCACAGACTGTAAAGCTGCCATAATAACTTCTGGTGCCAGCTATCACCACGGTAGATTATTTTATACCAAGCTGTACTAGACTATTACAAAATACAATTGATATTCAATGGACAACAATAATTAAATTAATCCTAACTGTTGTAGGACTTCGTGTTCTCCGACGAAGAGGGTTCCGGGTCGGGCCGTTCGGACGCAGAGGAGGAGGAGGGCGCGGCGGGCGGGTACTTTGCCCCGGCTTTCCCGCCCGCGCCCTTCCCCGCGCCCCCGGCGCCCCCGCTCGCGCCCATGGTGTCGCCGCCCGCGCCCGCACCCGCCCCCGCGCCGCACCTCAATGGACACCCACCCATTGATGAGCAGCGGATGATGGCCATGCAAGGTACTGAATAACATCACGCAAGAGAAAGTAGCAGCCTGATAGTGTTTATAAAATAAAAAAATTCATAAACTACAATACTAGTTGGTTAAGATAAAGATTTTTTAAACTAATACAATATATGTAAAATTATGATTCTTAAAGAGGAATTCTTAATACTCGTATATTATTTTCTGTTAACGGAGCATGCATTAAAGATGATAATTCACAATATAAGACTCGAAATGATGTTACAAATTAGCTTATGTAACATTAAAAAGAATGGAATCCATAATTTTAAATACTGTATATTTATTAAGTTGGTAAAAATTTAAATTTAAGATTTTATGCGATAAAATTCGTTTATCGCGCGGGAACTGGACATTTTTCTGGAATAAAATGTATCTTATGTCTTTCCCCGGGACTCTTGGGAAGTATCTCCATACCAATTTTCAACAAAATCGGTCCAGCGGTTTGAACGTGAAGAGACAGATACACTTTCGCATTTATAACATTAGTATGGATTCCTCTTAAACATTTTTTGACTGTAGACATCCTCAGTAAAACAGTAATGACATAAACGTGTTACAGCTAGCGCGGTGGGCGTAGGCGCAGCGGTGCCCGTGCCGGCGAACGAGCCCGCGCCGGAACCCGTGCTGGAGCCGGTCGCCGAGCCGGAGCCGGAACGCGAGCCGACGCCGCCGCCGCAACCCGGTTAGTATGAATTATTCATACTGATGCGGCCTTAAGAAGCCGACCGAGAAAGTCTTCGTCTTTCTACAAGGTCTACTAAGTTATGGATGGACCAAGGAAATCTGTCAGTTTCTCCCAAATATCTGTCATTTTGTCTATTCTTCAGAACACGATGATGCTCGCTTCGTTGCGCCAAAATCTACAGGTGTAAAGCAGGGAGGCCCGGTGTCGCCAAAACTTTGCATATTTGGAGGAAGTCTTCAAAACGATTAAAATCTAAGCCACCGTGAATGACTTAGTTCTGGTAGCCGACAATGCAAACACGCTCGGAGAAATGCAGCTAGTTGTTAGTAAAACAAAATAATGACTAACACAGACAAGGTACCTGTCATACTGGCTGTCTGAATGTATTGAAACAGTTTAAACTTAGCCTAGTTTAACTTTATTTGTCCAACTTTGTTACGGCAATCGGTTTTTACTGGCCTTGTGAGTATGAGTAGTCACTTCGGTGTCGTTAAAATGCATTTAAAAATGTTATAATGGGTTTTGGCGACCTCTGTGACGCAATGGTTGAGCACCTGGGTAGCTCACGCCGTGGATCGCGGGTTCGAATCACGCCGACGGAACGAAAGTTTTCAATGTTCCTGGATCGTAGATGTGTATTAAATATGTGTATAGTATAAAAGTATTAAATATATTTCCGTTGTCTGGTACCCGTAACACAAGTACCTTTAGGTACTTAGCACGGGGCCAGAGTGACGTGGTGTGAAGCGTCCATAGATGATTTATTTATTTAATTATGTGCATTAAGCGTTACTGCGTCAAATTGACTACTTGACCCACTGTTTATAATTTCAGCTGCCCCGGTGGTGCAGGCGCCGCCCGAGCCGAAGACGTACGCGAACCTGTTGAAGTCCGGGTCTGGGGCGGCGACGCGCTCGTCCCCGCCCGCCCAGCCGCCGCCCGCGCCCGCCCAACCCGCGCCCCAGCCTGCCCCCGCACAGGAGGCCCGCCCGCGTCCGCCGCGCGCCGCACAACCTAATAATGCAGGTATGCTTGTTTTTAGTATCGATTTTTATGGTTCAGTGACAAACACATTCACTGAAAATTTATATATAAGTATAGTCGCAAAAAATTGCTCAGTCGTGTGAACTTGTCACACACGATAACAAACGTAAAAAACGATAAAACAACGTGATCGTTATTACTTTTTAAGCTTAGTAGACAAACTAAGTACCTATGAAAAAAAATTTGTACACTGTTAGTGTTATTGTTATTTTATTTCGTGTCAAAATAAGGAGTCAAGGCGTAGGGGGTTAATGACCGCTACCGACAATATTTGCCGAACGCATAGTAATTACCGTGGTTATAAAGTTATAAATTGTGACAATTTCAATTAATTATTTGCTTTATCCAGTTAGGAATTGTAGTTAGCATTTTATAATATTAATAATAAAAAAATCTAAATCGGTCTTTTTTATACAAATATTAAAATAAACATTGTTATTTTACTCCCGTGATGATAGGAATAGTCTATCCACACACCCAAATTAAAATTGTAAATTCGCATTCTTACCGTTTTAGGACATTGAAATAATATCTCATAAATACCAGTTTTTTTAGTTTACTTAATAGTGTTGCATACAATTTCATGCGTCTTTAAAAATAAGCTCGTTACAAAATAAAATAAAGACTGTTCTCAAATGAAACCAAAAAGAGTTTTAATTATTGACATTTAAAAAATATAAAAAAAGCACCAGAACTCATTTAAAACAAATCTTAAATAAAACAACATATGTAATTACATAATTTTTAGTACTTATACACATATTTTTTTCTCAAATGTATAATGGGGGAAATTGAAAGAGAGCCAGTTGATGGAATTGACATATCCTGACTGAAATGACGTAGGTCCCGTACCTACGTCATTTGGTCAGGATATGTCAATTCCATGCGAGTTGTAATCTATCGGCTGGGTATGACATAAGCCGTCCAAATTACTTAGATCCACAATCTGTATCTGTTTCAACTTCTCTGAATGTTCATTTTTTGGAGGCTATACACGTATATTAAGTGTAGATGATGCCCACTACTCCGTTGTGTCAAAAATAGTATCGCCGTACATTTTCCAGGATAAAAAGTATCTTATGTTCTTCTCCAGGTTTCAAAGTCTCTCCATTTTAGGTATGGAGATACTTTGAAACCCAGCGCAAAATTGGTTCAGCAGTTTGGGCGCGAAGAGGTAATAGCCAGATAGATACATTCTTTTCTTTTGCATTTAAAATATTAGTATTGGATTACTTTCGTACACGGTATTTTAGAGAAATAACATTCGCAGGCGAGTCGCGGCGATACTCGGACGCGCAGCAACTTTTCCTGGGCAACTTGCCGCACTCCGCCACGGAGGAGGAACTGCGGGCGCTGTTCGGCCGCTTCGGTCCCGTCGCCGAGTTGCGCGTGCACGGCAAGCCCGCCGCGCCCGGCGCTCCTCGACACCCCAACTACGGCTTCATCACGTACGAGAGCGCGCAGGCCGCCGCCGATTGTCTTAGTGCCGCGGTGAGTAAAACAATAACTCCCACACCGGTTTTAATGACAATGGCCGGTTTTATTGAAAACCAAATAACTCAGTGGGACGGATGATATACTTAACTGGAGAGAGATCAGGCGTAGGACCGACTTTTGCATGCCCATCCGACGCATGGATCATTTTACTTGTCAATTAGATGACTAGACTGTATTAACATGTTTGCAATAGCTACGCTCAATACCACTGGACCACAAAGACATTATGCTGTATAAGTACAAGCAAAGGTAAGGGCGGTCTTAAGAGCTTTTATCGCTAAACGAGCAAACGACTACAATAGGGTATTTGACACTTTTTGCAAATGTAGGTCAATTTATTTCTAATATAGCCACTAGATTATATTATTTTCTCTGAAACTAACCTGGATCAACATTCATAAAACAGCTTTAAAATTTACGCTTTTTTATTTAATTTAAAAAAGCAAAAACGCTGTCTGCCATGACGGGATGTATGTGACGTGACTAATCGCAAAAGAAACAATTACTTTTATTTTTACTTTTGTTTTCATTACGTTCATTAAATTTAAAAGATGTTTTAAAAAACCTCGTTCTGAATTTAAAAATATAAACATTTTACACCACCATCGTCGTTGTTTGTTTTCAATTTAGTGACGTCACAGACTAATTTTTATTGGATCACGTGATATACAAATTTTAAAAAGGCAATTTAAAAATGATATGGTAATTATATGAAAACAGTATGAACAAAAATCATAATAGTGTTTTATTCATAAGGCCAACTAGCCTGTTACCAAAGGAAACTAGCTACATCAGAGCAGCTGCAAATGCGGTGCTGAGAGGTGCCTATTTACTTATTATTTATTTGTCGACAGCCGTTGTACTTCCCGGTGGAGGGCGAGGCGCCGGTGAAGTTGAACGTGGAGGAGAAGAAGGCACGCGCCCGCGAGCCGCCGCGCCGCCGCCCGCTGTCCTCGCACCGCGCCGCCTTCGCGCCGCGCCAGCCCTACCGCCGCTAGCCGCCCGCACACAGGTTGGTCTCTTTATACTTTAGTTTAAAGTATATATGGAAGCCGAATTAGATATTAAAGTTATTTTAATAAAGTCCTCTCAAACGACTGGACCTATTCTGATGACATTTTTTGTAAGTGTTCAAAGACATCTAGTAGATTATCTTCATAGCTTCAAACAAGCAATGCATTGATAGCCCCAAATGTGATAGAAAAGATTTCTATCACAAAAAATTTCTGCCAGCCCTACTGCCTCAAGCTAGCTAGTAAACAAGTCAGTTCCTTTTAGTTTATGGCGACTTAGACAATAAAGCAATGGTAGTGGTCGGCTGCGTATTTTTTGGCGAATACAATCGCAAAACCTTTTATTGTGCAATGCACGTTAATCTCGGTTAACATCAAGGAAAAGGTTATGAGCATGCATGTCCAAAACGAGGACCATAAACATTGAACACTTTTTATTATGGCTCCATGTTGTGTCAACCGACCTATGTTCATACATAGATGTCATCATCTCGCGTGGTATTTTTATGTTTGTAAACTACTGCGATGTAAACATTTTGGTACATAAACGTGAATGTGTTTATTGTTTTTGTTGCAGACCCGTGGGTGTGAGGTGCGGGCGCGGCGCTGGCGTGTGTGAGCGGTCCGCCGGCGACGCGGCCCCGTGTAATTAATACGACTACGTGAAGCCGCCTGACTGTTGACACCTACCTCGTTGACGCTGCATAATTTTAGGTTCCTCGTTTCTTTTGATTAAACTCGCGAGTCGACAGAACGGGTGTCGACAGTAGGGCGTTTTATCTTGTAACTCCCGCGCCCGGTTTAACTTCGCTTCGCATATCGCTTTCTTAAGTAGTTAGATAGTAAATTAATTTGTATCGTCGGGCCCGATGCCGCGAGCGGTGTGTTAACGGTTTGTATCGGGTCTGACGACACTGAAGTTTTCGAGCGTCAGTCATATTGTTCGAAATATAACCGATAGATTTACCCGTGTGTCTAAAATCTAGTCTAGGTGCTCGTGACTCCCGACAGGACCACCGCATATCGTACTCGACGTCGTTCAGTCTCAATTATCTTACGTTTTTTTATACCACTTATTTTTCATTCAATATTAATCGAAAAAAAAAAACCGCATAAAAACTGTTAACGGCGTTAATACTGATATTTTAATAACAAGATACTCATCTAATCGTAATATGCATTGTAGTTACGTGTTTATTTATGATGCCTCAAGTGGCTCTCTAGTCTAATCACAAAATGAAACTTTGCTTGAGTCACTGACAAGTCATAATAATATCATAAACTTCCATAATGATCATTCATTCATATAGTAGGGGAGCCCAAGTTTTGGATTTACTCGAGCGCGTCAGATTAAGCTAGTGTGGACTTTCTACGTGTCTCTGATTACCGTGGTATAAAAATCTGATTTCTAAGTTACTTCGGTTCTTAAAAAGTTATCTTTAATTGCCGAAATGTCGTCGAATTCGTCAGATTAAGACAAGCGGTGTTAATAATACGCCAAAAAACACTTCCATATAAAGCACTGCCACACAAAGCGTTATATATTTTTATAACCAAGCTTCCCTAATATTTTATGTCACATTCAAGTAAATTCTTCAGACCTTACTGACTAAAAGCGTCCAATAAATGTTTAAAGTAAACAGTTTTTTCAAAGCAATTTCTTTTTTATTACCTTAAAATCGCTGTAGCGTCTTTTCCCACCGCTGAAACAAAAAATGCCCTCATTGTTTTTTTCAACGTTTTACCTAATCTACGAAACGTACTAGGTCTCTGCGACGCTCGAGTCACTCCAAAAATAGCACTCTCACCTCCCCGACTACTACATACATTTCTATTTCACTACAAAGTAATATGAGGTTAACTTTGCAATTAATTTGCATACTACTGTGGTATTATAATTAATAGTAATATGTTACCATTAAATCTGTTGGTTATATTTCGAAACAATGCAACATCATCGGATATTACAGAACTGCTACTAATCGTTGTCTGTATTTTGCGTCAGCAATTATTTTTGTAAGACGTCTTAACCGACCTAACATCTTTTTTTATATTTTGTACGCTAATTGTTAGCTATTTTGTTACAAATGTATTGTGATTACCAAACCAACTCAAAAATTAGTTATCGTAAAACACGTATACTTAAACTACCGGTTTTTTTAAAGAAGGGTAATATTTAACTTAGAGATAACATTAGGATGTTCTAAATTGTGTTTCTCGTTGCAAAATGTCATCCTGTTAAATATTACGACATTGTCACTCACTAAAGCGAGATCATGTTAATAAAAAATTACGAAGCTTTTCTGAACATATCTATCTTTAATTTGGTAAAACTTATTGGAAAATTAAATGATTCCCTTGTAGATTGTATGTTTGTGACGTCAATATAACGACGTTCATGTCACGTAACTTTAAAGAACTTACAGAGTCTTTCGTAGAGCGTGTAAAGCGCATGTTATCATAACAAGAGGCGAGTTGTCCGTATTACAAAATATCGGAAAGTTAATTTTGAACGCTCGATGCCTGCAAGATTTTGTGGAAGCGTAAGCTCCGCCATCCGTATTCGACTTGCTGGATAGGTCGAAAGTTTCCGTGTTCGTCAATTGTATTCATTTCACGTTAATTTAATGATCTCTGAAACATGTTTTTGTACAATCAACATGCAATAAAAATTATCGTCCCAATCCTATTGTATTTTTATTGCTTTCAATCGAATTTAATCACTCATGGTAGGAAAATCTGTAAAGTACGATTCGGTATGTGGTTAGTGCTTAGGTTTGTGTTTTTGGAATATTAGTTTTACCTAGTTTGGTTGTAAATTGTCATCGGCGGCAGAGAAATAGTATGGGACTTTTAATTCCTTATTTAGTTTGATAAATTGTAGTATTAGTTAAATGTCGCCGAAATGATTTTTTTAGTATCGAACTATTTGTATGAGCGGTGTCGCGCCGCTCGTATTGACTATAGCATCTCGTGTCTCCTGTCCTAAAAAACAAAAAAAATGCAAGAGGCACGTTGATATAACTAAGAACTGGTAACTGTGTGTCGTGATCAATTTCATTTCTGTGTCTTAAAAGTTTGAATAAAATCGAACGTTAGTAATACCTTTAGTTGTCAAGCGAAATTATCATACCCTATAGTTTACGTAATTCTAAATACTATTTTTGCGTCCGTTTCATCGCGATAACAAAGTTTCTTAGCCGGTCTGCGCTGATACAGGTATATTTATTCTGGGTATCCTATCATCTTTTCCGCCATTTATATTTCAAACGGCTATTTCGTACCCATGTCCCAAAAATTACGAAAGGAAATTAATTTATACAATGTTATAAATATAAAGCGAGATATATCAGTCACTCGTGTACATAGCGACATGAACCTCCACCTAATGATGTCATTTCGAAAATGGTTCGATTAGTACCCGACCTCGGCTGTTAAGGTGAAACCGCACTCTGCTCCGACACGACACCGTCCTTCAAATTTACTTCTCAGCGTCAGGGCTGTAGAATGTGCAGTGCTGTCGTCGGAGCCGCCTAATACCGCGTAGTGCCGTCTCACCTTTAGGCCCTTAGGCTTATATTTTTATTAGTGTTTAGTGCGAGTGTGAAGTGCCAGTGTTTTGACACTCGTTCAGAGATAAGTACGCGTACGCATAGTAATAATGGGTAAACCAACTTTTTTTGGCCCAGATAAATCTTTGAATAATCAGTCAATCAGCATATTTTTCCATTGATAAAATAAGTTTATTCGATAGCCATTGAAAGATATCTTAACCGATAGTTTACTAAAATAAATACTAAATCAAAACATATCTATGTATAAAAGCGGTGGTCCAGGGACAAAACCATACTTCCATACAAATTCTGGGACATTTTTTTGTCCCAGGACAACTGCTTGTAAACATATAAGAACTTTATTTTTTTCTGAAATTCTGTTATATTGTTAATCTGTGTATTAAAGATAATGTGTATATGATCAGATTTAAATTACGTATTAGTAATTTGTAATTATTTAGGTTTAAGTTCGGAAAGGCAGAAATTGCGGTATAAAAAAAGTTGTCTCATCCTAATGCTAATTACTTACACTGAACATTTGACACTTGCACTTCACACACGCACTGAACACTAATCTAAATATAAACCGGGCTTTAGAGTCGAACCCAATGCAATAATTGTTAAGCATTTACTAGACTACTTGAGCACTTCCATTGGCTGCTGGTGCGTAGTGTGAGGGCTCTCGTGAGTCGTGCGGTACCTTAATAAAGAAAAAACCTTTGGCCCACAATCCACATACGCCAGTTAATCGTGCACTACATATGTTTAAGTTTGGTCGCCGGATAGAAAGGCGTTTTGAATGGATCGCTGATTGTCTCTTTGAATCGCATTAAATTAATGCTATCTCGGTCTTAACGCCTTTCGGATTAAATTTGCGCGTGATTAAAAAAGTAGGTAGTCTAAAATATCTTGTTATCCATCGACCGGACTTTATACGTCTTTTTAGTAGTCTTCCTTATTTTCACAAACATGTAGGTCTCGGAGGACCAATACCAAGAACAATAGCTTTTATAATGTCCATTTAACATTTTCGTTTCTGTTTTTCGAGGCCTAATGTAAATCCTGTATAGTGTTTTCTATTATATATTCCATGTATTCACGCTAACCCCACGCACGGGCGTCTAAATCGTAGCTGTGTAAGATGTATTTTGATGTAATTCGTCGTAATTCGTGAGCGAGTTAAACTTTAGTTTTCCTATGTATTCTATTTTGTTTTTTGTGATTTAAATTTATAATAGTGTAACGTTCAGTTTTAAGGTTGTACCACATTGTGATATTGCATTGGCACCTCCAAATATTTCTTAGATCATGATAGTATGTGTTTAGTATGTTTTTTTTTAATGAAATGTACTCTTGAACTATAAATCCCTGGACAATACTAAGCGGGTGTTATACCAATATGACAATGTGAGCGAGAGCTCTCAATTCCAATGTCATGTACTTATTTATTGTAAATATAATGATTTGTATCCTGTTAAAGACGCGCGTGAATCAACAGAAATAGAAAACAATTATCTTCTTATGTATTAATAATTTTGAACTAATATAGTACACGTATTTACAAGCTGATTATTAAAGGTGTGTATGAATTAATTAAGTTACTATTTTATCTAATTATGTTCGTATTTTGAGAATACAATATGTTCTTCTTGCCATATTGTTATTAGTATTTTATCAGCGTATATATCCGGCCTTATAAGTTGCAGAACATTAATAAATGGTCACAGCTTTAACACTTAGAGATTTCTTACTTGTACCAGAGCTAGCTTATCGTGAATTAAATATCATCATCTCATGCGATTGTGGCATGATTTTTATAAACGATTAGAAAACCCCAAAACTGACTCTGAAAGGAATAAAAGTTAATGTAACCGTGCGTCTTTAACAGGGTCTAAATAATTGAAAGGTTTTACCCATTGTTACATGACATGTATTATTTCTGATTAACGAATCTTACTGCTCTGTAGACACTTAACTTTACATTCTGTAAGCGATTGTAAGGTTGAAAATTAAACGAGGACACATTTTGGTTTGGATACGTTTTATATTCGACAGTAAGTTAGGGTAATGTCTATGAAGTTTGTCCCAACAAAATGTATTCTCTTTTAGTTCGTGCTGCCTGCGATATTCCGATGTGTACATTTTGAGAAATCTGACGTCATTTATCTCTGTATAAAGGTCCTTTATTAATAAATATTTATGTTACTGCCTTGTCGAATCCGTTAAATAAGCTAACCGACAATGACAACGTGGAAATATTTTTATTAATAACTCACCTCATGTAAAGTGTGTCCTTAGCAAAATTGATCTTGCCACGGAGTTAAAAAAACGTCTCCATACAGATCCGGTCAGAGGTAAAATGACTCTTACACGATGTAAAAGTACATATCGGTGCATATTACGGCGTGTAAAGTTGTACGGAGCAGAGCTGAGTGCAACGAGTGGCGCCGCCACCGCCCTCTGTAATAGAGATGTACTTTTTGTAACAAATGTGCGTTTTATTTCTTCTCCCCTTGTTTTGCCATTCAAAAAACAACAATGATTTCAGCCTGGCCGCACATTATCCGAATTTCTGATCAAAAAATACCGACGCTCCGTCGCATTGTAATTTTTCATATAATATTATGTTTTGTAGTGGACCCCGCGTACTATCAAAAATTTCAGTCAGGCTTTTGTATCTGAAAGGCGAACAAATTTTTCTGATCAGAAATTCTAATAATATGCGGTCAGACATATACAAATTGTAACGAAAATTATATTATGGTGTGTAATAGTCCCCTGTACACAGCTCAATGTGAAGGATCATGATGCTGGAGCACCTGGCCATAAGAATCACAAAATTACTCTTTCAGCGCTTTTACTTTACACATGGACCCTTAACTCATCCTTCTCTAAATGAATAAAATTGTTTGTTTTTTTAAAAAAATATCCATTTTTATTTATTTAGAGTGCTATACAAATTTATTTGAAGTCCTTAGCGTCTGCTGGGAACATTTAAGGTCATATGGTTAAATTTTTGGAATCAAATATCTATTCAGAATATCGTCTTGAGCTCGTATTTATTCTTTTTGGATCCTTTTTAATAAATAAATACTTTTTGTTACCTTTAGAAACAATATAATATTCTTATCACTATTAAATTACTAGAAAATTATATAAAAATGTTACAATTTACAATAAGTATTATAATCTCAACTTTCAAAGGATTCGAATGTTATGGAGGTCCTAAGAAATATAATTAAATAATTTGTTTTTCAGTAACCTGAACCAAATTATAATAACTGTGCTGAAATTGCAGCTTAATTGTGCCTCGATGGCATGTGTACGTAATACGAACGACGTCGTAAAATGCGCTAGCGCAGCTCTCAGGATACGGAGCAGTCGGTATCGTGTGCTCGACCACTGCGTACATCCAGAGAAATAGCACGGTAAGCTCTCAAAATATTCTTTGTAGATAGTATACTTTTTGACACGGTAAGGTTTTAGATTTCCTGTAAACCAATCCTTTTTAAAAAAAACTTGATAATTTCAGTAATAAGGCGACTCAAAAAATAATAATTTTAACATTTTTATATGCCATAAAATGTTAAAATTATATAATTTAATAAACCTAAGATTGAGCTTTTTGTATTCAAAAATAGTCTATATTACTATAAAGAGAAAAGATATTTCGCGTCTTACAAATTTGGCCAGATTGTGTGGAGTGCCACAAGGGCACACTATAGGTATCCTGTTTATGCATACCTATCTAGAGGTTCAGAAACGAGTTTAGCAAAGCTTGGCTATATTTATGCAACGGGGTTCAATCTTATTTTATTTCGAAATTTCCGAGAAATCGACTCTGAAGTCAGTGGCGTAAAGTCCTGTTCAAAGTAAAATAATTCTAAGCGATGCATTGGGTGTAAGTTTTCGCTGACGAACCTTAATAGCATTTCATGGGCTACCGAAAAGACGTAGAAATAAATACGAGAATTCAAAATATGAAGTAGGGACTTGTTGTGTAAATTAGGAAATCTTTTATTTTTTTTTTTTGGAAATCCAAATTTATAATTCTATGCCCAGTGCCTACTCTTCTATAGGCTGTAATGCAGAAGGAATTGTATTTTTGTATATTTATGGGATTGAGTGACAGGGCCCGTATTCTTACTCAAGTTTATTAAGTACATTATTTAAGTAAATTTTTACTAGAACCCGAAGTTTTTCGGCTATCTCTTAGGTTGTTTTATGTTATCATCAGACGTCGTCAGTATTAAAAAATATTAAAATTTGTAACGCAATTTGTTGGCCACTAGAACATGCTAGAACTTATATAACTTCTTGGACTGTAACATAGCAACTGGAGCTTTAGTAGAATGCGTTCATACACTGTTTATTGAGCAGCAAACTGTCGTAAAACTGGCGGATATAGGCCAGGGGAAACGGTTACAGTAACCCCGAAGCTGACTCAAATATAAATACACGTTAAATCATATTTCATACTTTTTCTTCTATAATCCCGGAAAAGGACAGGGAGTGTTCCATTCCAGACCTAAGGTTTCTATGTTAATTGTGGCTCAAAAGATTTGGGAATAGCGTCGAGATTACGATTATTGTTATTCGAATATTAATTTAAAATAAGTGCCGGGTTTTGTATATAACTTTGTAAATAATTATTAATTCTTAGCTTGTAAATGAAGGTATGAAAATTTTTCAAGTGCAGTATTACATGTGTCATAAAGCTCCTGGCTTTCAGATTTACAGATTCACTTAGTTTCTTCTGCTTTATTAGTTATGACGTTAATTTAATTCAAAGTTTTATAAATGGTTATTTGTATAAATAATTTCAATATGGGTCACTGTTGCTTATCCCGTGTTGGTGATTCGCAAGCCCGTCGGAAACGGTTATCATGTCCGCCGATAGTGCGACCTCTCGCAATTCATGATAGGAAAAAATATTGTGTCACGTTTCATTATATATAACATGGTATATACACTGTTTCTACATAAGTAGCGAGTTACATTGGTACATTAGCAGGTGCCAGTAACACTGAATGTTGGCAACGGAGCATCAATCTCTGCCCAGAAACTTATATGTAAAAATATTTATATGTCTCCAGTCATTTTCTGCAAGCTTTGCGTGACTATCGTAGAAATAGGAAGGAATTTCTTCCTTATTCCCTATTAAAAAAGTCCTATTTCTACGATGATCAATTTGCGTGACCATTTTGGAAGAATAGTAGAAATAGGAAGCAAGGTATAGACAGGTTTCCTTCGTCAATCTGGCACTTCTGCCGTGGAAGAGCCATGCTTCGACACGAATGGGCCGGCTCGACGGAGTGATACCACGGCCTCACAGAAAACTGACGTGAAGCGGCATTGTGCTGTGTTTCGTTCAGTGAGTGACTTTACCGGTGGCCCAACTTCCGTAATTCCCTATTCCTATTCCCTCATAAAGGCCGGCAACTCACTTGCGACTCGTCGAATGATACGAGTGTCCATGGGCGACGGCAGTTGCTTTCTATCAGGTAGCCCGCTCGCTTAAATATCATTAAAAAATCCTTCTGTAAAAATAAATTCCTTTACATGGCATTGGAATTGACTAAACTCAACTTTTACCCAGAATATGGGCAAATGTAAATTCATTTACTTTATTCCGATTGAATATTAATTTTGACTGTAGCTAATAGATTATAGATTTGTAGGTATTTAATATGGGCACGTATAATGTGTGGATAGTACATGATGTTATTTTGGAGAAGTCGTTAATGTATAACAAGCGCGACGCAGATGACGGGGGCGCAGGTTATCGGTCGACATACCTACTGTGGACAAAAATATTCACGGACTAAGTATGAAATCATCGTATACACGACAGTTACTTTCTACGCTGGTTACTAAAATGTTGTTTTAATAAAGCTTTAAACTGTACTTTATAAACGTAGGTATGATACCTACGTATCATACTGGCTATTGGATATCTAATATCTTAACAGATTTACAAGAAAATATAATTTCAACATAATATAAAACAATGTATACGTGTGGTATAGTGTAGTCTACATTTATCGGCAGTTAGGAGTTTGAATTTTTAACTGCTCCTTCGTTAAATGCATCTGAAATCATTTGTATTGGCGATATGTGGTCCATTCACTTAAGCAAATTAAACCGCGAGGTAACATGACAGGAATTTGGGTCAATAGAGACGAATGGACTGCGGCTAACATCGCCTCGGCTCTGACAATTACGAGGATTGGAGCAAGGAATGAATCTAGGGAAATAGGTCGCGGGCATGCCTATATCACCGACGCGAGGCCTATAAGATAACCTTTGTCACAAAAAATACTTGATTGTAGTATTTAAAATAATTGACATGATTATGAACATAGAACGGAATCTGGATCGGTTGCTTCATGGACGTAGGTACTATGGGTATCTCATCATACAATCTTCTATCAATTGAAATTTGTCTGATGCAGCGCGAATTAATCTATTTCGCATTTAAAGTGTCTGGATGAATTGGCTGACATATATAACGTCGGCATTAGTTCAATCATAACTTAGATTTGTCCTAGAGGCTGACGATTACGTCACAGGTCGAGTCAGCTGAGGCACTTTTTTCATTTTTTTTATGTTGTTTAAATAGTATTTGCATCCAATTTAAACAATATGAAATTACTATCCTGAACATACTCTGCAGTGTTCACACTAATATAGCATTAATGAAACGGCTCTAGGATTCAATTTTTTTTCCTTTATGAGATTTTTTTGATTTGACACCTAATTGCCTGCACAGTTTACACTTCTGTACCAAATGAGAGCAGAATAGGTAAGTATAAGTTTCTATTACATTTCCTCAAAACAGCTTTCAAAACTCTAGGTAGTTTTGAAAGCTGTTTCGAGAAAATTTAATAATAGAATTGGGTAGGTTTTTATATTTTTCTAGACTTGAACAATATAGGTACGTAGTAAACCTTCTCTCTTCTCTCGATGTAGATATATTCACTATCCAGTATCCGGTCGTAACGGCCCACACGTGCGTTGGAACGTGACGTTTATTAAATTCCAACTTGCCCTTTGTAAACCAACCGTTGTAAGCTTAAATTACAAAGCGATTCTTAGAATTTCATCAGAGCTTTTTGCTATATAATAATGACAGCTTCGAGGCCGTTGGAATCTTCATCTTACAAGGTTCTAAAAATATCAGGTCAAGTCAAAAAAAAATAGCTAACACTTTAATTAAAATAAATGTGGCTTATGGTTATAATTACTTTTTTTACATTATTCCGAGTCAGTATTTATTCCGATAAGCCCCAGGAAGTTCCTACAGTAAAGCGGCACATGCTATCTGCGCCCGGGCAAAGACCCGCAGAGTTCAAGAACTGAGTGCGAGCCATAGAATAATTACCCGCAAGAAGTAAGGAATGCATTGCCATACAGGACGATCGATTTTTTTAAAACGGACTTTGGCCTACCACACATTCCCATCACTGTGTCTCCTGTGTCGCCAGGATCGACAGCGGTATCCAACCACGAAAACCCTTTGATACGACCTCAGGGAGCCCGAGGGACGTGCTAAAGCTGTCTTAATTGAAATCCATATTATACATTCACTTTTACTAGAGCCCTCTAACTATAGAACTAATAAAATTTGAGTAAAAATCATAGAGGAATTATAATAAAAATAATTGGTCTATGGTAATACATACCTTCACAAATGCATTTTTATTGCAGTAGGCGGTCATCATGAGACGCCTTCTTGTGTTGGCGGTCTTGGTCGCCGTGATCACCTCTTCAGAAGCCGTCGTAAGTTGCTTTTTTTGAAGTCTATGGCCTTTCGGTCCCTTTTGGTCATTCATATTTTGGTCTTTAAATATTCCTACAACTCAGTCACCTAGACAGACCTTGATAAATAAATGTAAAGAAACATTACAAAATGTTAATGTGACCGTGTTGTGTTTACAACTTTGATCTTGATGTCCCTTTTTTATTGTTTCTGATTCCATATGACATTAATCCTTTATTCCTTTAAAGATTGGCCTTCCACTTCCTTATTCTTATTCTTATTCCTATTTTCTCAAATATGTTTTTTGATATGCAGCGTCGCAAACACAAGCGCCTGCGGACAACCACAACAACAGAGCCGGCCATGTTGGCTGCCGCTCGGCTCTTCCCTTCCGTATCCCCTCGTCAGAGCTTCGAGCCGCACCAGGACACGGACGCTGAACATCTGGAGAGAGGCATGGCTGAGCGATTGGATGAGCAGAGATTCCAGGTATTCCTTTTTTATTTAGTGTAAGAAGCCGGACAGAACTCCTTTATAGACCTAGCTTTTCCAATACCTTTTCACTAGTGTCTAGAACTTACATCTAGTAGTTCTTTAGGTATACTTAAAAACTTCCTGTCTTTGCATGCCCCATTAACCATCGTTTAATTTTACAGGAGTCGGAGAAGGCTCGAGTCCATGAGCTAATGAATGAGGACCACGACTCCAATGAGGAGGAAACTAATGAAATTAACTTGGACGGTATGTAACGATACAAATTGTTTCTTTAAAACCTGTTGCCCCGAAAAATATTAAAAGAAAGTACCTACCTATAAATGTAGGGAAGCCGCCGACAGAATTGACCACCCAAATTGTGTATGGTGTGTCCTGTCTGGGTCTTTAAAAGTATAGCCAAGTTCCTATCTTAAAAATGCAATGCCTTAATCTAAGCAAGTAAAAAAAATGTTTGACCTTATTGTACAGACCCCTGTCTGAAGGTGCACTGCAGCGCTGGGCGCGTGTGCGAGATCAACGAGCTGGGTGACGCCGCCTGTAACTGCATCAAAGAGTGCCCCTACGAAACCGATGCCAGGAGAAGGGTTAGTTTAAGAATCTACTTGAATATTTATTTAGATACATTGTCATAAAAACATTATTTACTGAATCCCCGACATGTTCTGGTTTCGTCCTTAGTTATAGTTCCTTCAATAGTTCTTGCACGGCTTGTATAGGTTAGACAAATAGTGTTCTGCTTTTCCAGGTGTGCACCCACGACAATGAGACGTGGTCGTCTGACTGTGAGGTGTACCGGCAGCGGTGCCTCTGCCTCGACGGCTCCGACCTCTGCCGCGGACCGCAGTACCACCACGTGCAGATCGAGTACTACGGCGAGTGCCGGGAGATGCCCGAGTGCACCGAGAGCGAGATGTCCGACTTCCCGCGCCGCATGCGTGACTGGCTGTTCAACGTGATGCGCGACATGGCCGAGCGCAGCGAGCTTACCCCGCATTACCTGCGCATGGAGCGCGAGGCCGAGACCAACCTCACGCGCCGCTGGACCAACGCAGCCATCTGGAAGTGGTGCGACCTCGATACGCATGACAACGATAGGTAATGTCCCAATGAGACCTACTCGGATATCCGAGGTAATCGGTTGTCTATGGTCCTTATTCCAAACTAAAACTTGAACACATCTTTTGTTTCTTCAAGTGGTGCACCAACAAACATTATCTAAGTTAGGCAGTTCCGGGTTCTTGTAAATATGAAATTAAGAGACTCCTCTTCGAACTATGGTGCATAAAAAGTTGCTGTTTTGCTCAAAGAAAGTACGTACTAAGAATATTGATACTTGCAATTTCTCTCGTTTTTCTCACTGTTTTGCATTTTTTTATATCCAACTTATAACATACAGGTTTGTGTCGCGTCACGAGCTGTTCCCGATCCGCGCGCCGCTGATGTCTCTGGAGCACTGCATCGCGCCGTTCCTCGACCTCTGTGACGAGGACAACGACCACCGCATCTCCCTCGCCGAGTGGGGCAAGTGCTTGCAACTTGACGAGGTGAATGTTCAAAATTTAAAATTGAACATTGTAACAGGATCCAAAGTTACATTGTTTTATATGTGTATGATTTTCACACCTAAGGAGCATCATTGCGTCACAACGTGCTATAATACTAAACGTGACTGTATAGCTTCCACTCCTTGGTCCTGAATAAGTCTAACATTGCGTGACGGATTAACACTACGAGTGACATAGTTTTTGGACGCACCTAAATTGGACCTAGTTACGGTTAATAGTGTTGTCGTGTGGGTGCAAGTGGGCAGTTAAGCCATGCTTCGGCATGAATAGACCGGCTCAACCAGAGAAATGCCACGGCCTCATAGAAAACCAGCGTGTAACAGCACTAGCGCCGTGTCTCGTCAAATGAGTTAATTTACCGAAGACCCAACTCCCTACACAGTGTTCCCTAAATTTAGTCAATCTCTTCTTAAGATGTCAGCAACGCACTTGCAGCTCTTCTATCTTTTGCTCTTTTGTCTACTAATTAAAAAAGGCTGTGGGCTAAGTTGTTTACAACGTCCAAGGATACTATTAAAATTATTCTTTTTTCCAGTATGAAATGGAGGACCGCTGTGACCAGCTTGCTGAAGACACCGCGTAGTGGATAGTTATAAATATTTAGATATAATGATATATATTTTAAGTTAGGTACTAACATGATTGTCAGCCAGACTATATAAATGAATAAACATTTTCTTAATGGTTAATTTAACAAAATAATATTTATTTTGGGTACTTACTCTGATCAAACTATTGTTTTGATTGTACACTATAAGCTGATATTTGTTTTTATATTAAGTTCAGCATACGAGGTATTATGAATATCACTGCCATATTTTAGACATTTATCGACATACTAACAAAACGGACATCCCTAGTTGCTAAACGTACCGTATTGTCTGTGATTAGATACCAAAATATACTGTACACTAAACATGTACAACAATCTAGATACTTAAATAAATAAAATATTTTTAAAATACTAGTGTTTTAATTTTTACTTGTAGGTTGTAGTGTTGCCCAAATGCAAGAACAAGACGAGACTTAGCCAGTCTTGGTCTTGGTCTTGCGCCAATACACCTGGTCTT
>JAOTAV010000032.1:2369145-2384303 GCA_026546445.1 Cyclargus thomasi | reverse complement strand
GGGAATAGGGATAAGGGATTAGGGAAGTTGGGCCACCGGTAAACTCACTCACTGAACGAAACACAGCACAACGCCGTGGTATCACTCCGGTCGAGCCGGCCCATTCGTGCCAAAGCATGGCTCTCCCACGGCATGTATGTATATATTGAATTGTATTGTAATTTGTAACAGAATCGAAGAAGAAGCGCGATCCGTCGAGCGGGTCGTCGGACGGCGAGGACCGCAAGCGGCGACGCTCGCGCGGACGTCACTCCCGCAGCAGGTAAATTACCTCTTGTACCGTTCAAAATGTGGACGTTTCTTTGGATGCTTGTCGGTCAATCACGCCGAAATTACTCAACTGATTTTGATGGACAGAGAGGGTATTAGCTGACTTAAAGTAAAAGATATAGTGATATATAGCCGCACAAGAGACACGCACACACACACGCAATGGGTTACCACATGAAAAAATCGATGTAATTTCTAAATTTAAGATAAGATTTCGTTCAATAAATTAACGAAAAATAAAGAAGCTCAGTTATTATTCTTCAATGACAAAACGAGCGAGTAGGTCACCTGATGGAAAACAACTGTTGTCGCTCTACGATACCTACAATATCAGAAGTGTTGCAAGTGTGTTGCCGGCTTTTTTGTGATGAGGGGATAGGCTACAGGGAAAGGGAAAAACGCCGGTTTTCTCTTCTTCTTTCTTTTTCTGTGATTTCCTTTAAGATAATAATAAAATGAACTACTTCTAGGTCCAAGCGTCGGTCCAGGAGTCCAAGACGCGCAAGGCGGTCTTCCTCGTCACACTAGAATTAATATTAAAAGGTAAGATACCGTACTGGCGACACACGACTTCAATCGTTAACATGACCTCTATGGAAATGTACTTTAGACATTTAAAGAAAAAGAGATAGTAGATATTAAGTTTGTAAGTTACCCCGAAGTAAGTTTTTTTTTTTGATAAATGATTGTTTTTCGTGTCGACATTTTGCCGGTTTCCCCATCTAGTTAAGTCAAATATGACCAATCTTTAAAAATAAATCATAACTTGAAGACATATTTTGTGTATATTTTTCCCTATTTTGAATCAGAACAAACATCCTAGTTAAACGAAATTCACCGAGTCATAAAAGTTAATACCACTCCGGTAAATGATAAGACGTCAAGAAATATCTAAGCTCTAAAATTTCTATGAAATATTCATCACAATTAGAAAATTAAGTCCAATTGGTCATATATTTTTAATTTTAAGTAGCTATTAGAATGTTATTTTTTTCGTAACTATAATTACAGTTTTTTTTAAAACATTGATTGTGTACTTTTATTCTGCTCTAAGTTTGAAATAAATTAGTCATTTGAATTCAAATTGTTTTTTTTCCAACCTTTATTTTATAATTACCCTAGATTTAACCGCCGGCTCCGCTCGCGTGGAAACTCCTTTGGAAACATTGTTTTTATAAGACTTATGATACTCTGCATTTTTTCTACTAAGGGCATGCCAAAAATCGAGACGTTTGGTTGGTTTGTTACGGCGTGAAGCAAGACCAAGAAGCACATTCTCATTTATAATATTTGTATGGATATAAAAATGTATGTTAGCTCTAATATATTTTTATATAGTGGACCATATCACATAAAAAACAAGTAACAAACTTTACACATAAACACTAGTAACACTAAGTTTTGTAATTTTAAATCGAAGGTACAATTCGTGTCAAGTCGCAGCGACGATCGACGACGCACCGCACCGCACCGTGGCAGTGTGGCCTCACTCATAGTCATAGTTAAAAGAAATAGAAACCTTAATTAATGCAAATCGTAAAAAACCATGTTATGCTGTCCTTGGGTTACTTAGATCTATACATATAATAAAACAGTAAAATTGGAGTGTCTGCACATTTAATATTTTTACAAAATAATCAATGTGGGTGTGCTGAGGAAGAAAAAGTTATCCGTTTGTCTGTTTGTACGCGCTAATCTGAGGAACTAATGGACGGATTTGAATAAATCTTTTTCTGTTTAATAGCTGTTAGGTCTGGGAAACATAAAGGATATTTTTTTTATCCATTGTATGGGCAACATATAGGTAACTATTTATCCCGGGAAAATGTACGGTTCCCGCGTGATATACAAATTTTTGTGTGAAGTGCGGGCATGAAAACCTCGCGTCGCCTTTCCCCGTATCTGTAGAACGCTACGCCTTGGATGTTACATGTAATTTTCCTGTTTACGTGTCCAAAATTTGATGTATTAATGTTTCCAAGTAGAATAATTTGTTGGCTTCGTCCATTCGATTTGTTTGGTAAACAATAGAGAGGAAATGATACGACAAGTTTTGTTATGAGTTGTAAGTTATTGCTCAAGTTTTTTAATATTAATGAAAGAAAATCAGCAAGTTTGTTCCTTGTTGAAGGTACCTCCCCCTTCTTCCGTTTGTGGGGAAACCTGAGAGTTATGTTTATATTATGTCTCTTCGAATATAGTGTGACTTAATTTTAATTAAATGTCTTCTTTCGCCTAGACCTACCTAAATACCAAGTACTATTTGTCTGTCATATTCATACATCCATATCCATTATAAATTCGAAATTGTGTTTGTTTCTTTGTGCCTCCTCGAGGGTTACTATGACCTATTTTATTTATTCATTTATATGGCGCTTGGCTAAAACCATGGCCAGTGTCAAATAAAGGCGGGAAATCAATTTTATTGTTCCAATAATTTTTAGCAACGTTGCATACATTTCGTCAAGTCTAAAGTCTAGTCATAGTAAAGATAAAACGTCAATACAGTCAGAGTCAACTATGAGCTATCATTTCCAGCCAAGTTCCAGCCAGTTAGCAGTCACGTGACACTAAATACGTGAAGTTTGACGTTCCCTAATGTCACCAACATGTTAAGAATCCATTGGTTCTCTATGAATTGATTTTAAACATGCTGGTAACATTAGGAAACGTCAAACGTATTTAGTGTCAAGACTGCTGACTGACATCAACCAGACTGCGCTCGCACAAAACTTTAAGCTGCCTAACCAGGGAATCCATACTAATATTACAAATGGAAAATTGTGTTTGTTTGTCCTTTCTTCACGTCGCAACAAAGCATATGTATGATTTTTTGTGTGAAGTTTGTTGGGGGACTGGAGGACATAGGCTACCTTTAACTATAATTAAACATCTCAATTCATTGGTATAACAAATATAAATAGTATGATTCCTTCCATACTTCCCGCGCGATAAACTTATTTTTGCGTAACGGAGTTGCGGGCGTCTTCTAGTATGTGTATAAAACAAAAAGTATTGAATGCAAATTCTTATGATAGTGGGCTAAAAGACATATAGAGGCGTACGTAGCCTAATGGAAGAAGACCTTTGGTTAGCTGGACTCGAGAGGACGACCCCGGTGGAGGCTTGTACCAATTAGACGCTCATTGCCGTAGGAGAGACATGCGCGAGTGGGCCGGCTCGACCGAAGTGATACCACGGCCTCACAGAAAACTAGCGTGAAACGGCATTGTGCTGTGTTTCCTTCAGTGAGTGAGTTTACCGGTGGCCCAACTCTCCATCCCTTTCTCTCAAAGCGTATAATGTATATTTAATATGAACTTTGCATACAGCTTGTAGTCTTTGACGTCATAGTTAATATCGGATGTCTCTTTCTAATTAAATACTTTAAAGGCTTATTACTTTGTTGTTTTCAATTTTATCAAAAAAACTATTTGGACTACATCGTTTTACGATAGATTTATTTAAACAAACAATAAAAAATCATGTATATCCCCTTAAGTTACGCAGTTTTATTTTTATAATGTCATAATAGATATTGACCTATTTTGTTCAAAATCGAATGACCTGTTAAAAATTAATGAATTATTTAATTTTTTATTTCAAATTATTTGTTATGTTTTTATTTCTATTGTATTGTTAGATATGATAATTTGCGTCCAATAATTTTCTCTTATTATTTTTTATTATCAAACACTTAAACGTAGCATCGCTCAACTTACTGACTTATGTTTTAGTATCATACATGTGGATTGTGAGGGCTTGTTATTAGATAGTACTGATATTTATTGTATTAGCTATATTGTTTTTAGCCTTCTTAAGAAAAATAAAATAAAAATACATTTTTTTAATGCGACAGTACGCGATCAGCGTTTGACATCGAGGTCGATTTGAACGCAGCCTTAGTTTGTATTTAATCAAATTTACGAAATAAGGTGCCTTAGAACGAAGATACTGTTTGCTGAAAACATTGCAAAACACCCACCATTTTCTAATATCCTCTTGGTACGTTGAGTACCGCGTCATGCTCAGTGCAGAGGCGCCATCTTTGTACTGACCTGCCCCAACAATCTTCGAGTTATGTCCCAGACTCCGTAAAACATCTAGACACATCTGTTCTGATATATTTAGATATTGGGAAGTGCCGCTGTAAATACTGAACCTATGAATATTACGAGCGAATATATATTTTCGTTAAAAGACGTTACATCTGTAAATTATTAGACTATTTTTGAGTTAGCATCACAGTAGGACGTAAAGATAATGATTTTAATTCACATTTATCATATGATTTTGTATTTCTTTACTATGCTAAAGAGTTTGATCAAATTAAGAGAATTAATTTTATTCGGTCCTTCGAGTCGGATCATATTTTTTAACAATAAAATTCGGTTTATTATGTAATTAATGCTATGTTATATTACAAAACATGGCGCATAAAAAGATATACGCTTGTATTTTTACATTTTTTAAGTAGTTCTGCCTAATTAAAATCAAGAACACTATAAAATTTTTATTACGTAACCTCACAGCGTAGTATGTAAATCTATTTTTAGGATTTTAATTTCAAGTCGTATGAGGTTACTAAAATAATATCACACTAATAAGTACTAAAACATTAGTACATTTTGTTTATTTTCTTCAAGAAAAACTTAAACTCCCCGAGCCAAGTTTGTGAAACTTGTGTTGTATTTATTTGTAACGATATTCACTTTTAAAACCAACGCTCGTTTTCGTTCGGGCGCGATCCGTGGCCCAGTCGGAGAGCAGCTATGTACGAGCTATCGTACGTCGCTCCACAGTTTGAATGCAGCGCGCGTGCTTCATAGCGGAAGTATAATGCGATTATCGATTTGCTTATGACAGAAAATGCGTTGAATGGACAAGGATCGCGCGGACGGCGGCGAGAGGCGCGGGGGGCGCTGGGCGCACGGACTTGCCGAGGGCCTTATGGTGTTAGTGACGTGCGTTACACGTGTCGATGTTCAGTTATCGACATGCCAAACTTCTCAGGAGACAGTAACCAATCAAATGGATGATGTATGATTGTGGATCAAATTGAAGCATTGTACGAATTGCATTATCAAGACGCATCGTATAGGATCAATTTAAGTATATGAGTCATCTTGCTGCTAGGGTCATTTAAAAAAAAATCGAGAAAACGGTTTAACTGAAATGCCACGTTAGGTCGTTGCATTCTGTGCATAAATTAATAGACTGTTTTACTGAAATATTATTATAGGCGTATTAGTATACCTCAAAATTCGATAATAAATTTTAGCTGTACTGGATAGATCTCATAAATCATATTCACCTTTGGCCTTAAAGAAAATCTATTTTTGGTCATTATGCGCACTTTTAGTAATTCACATTCCTCTTCTAATTAGATTTGCAGAACCTTTAAAGTAAGAAGCACTATAGCGTATATGGCTACCAATATGTACTCTGAGATAAGGCTCTCAATTGGCATAGACAAGATAAACGATGGAATTTTCATCGAGTCGATTGTTATGATGCGGGACATGCCTAGTCCTAGCATTCGTAGCACCGCGTGCGTCCTGCGCGTCAGTGCGCCGGAGGCAGCGGGCTGCGCCGCTCGTGTTCTCGCAGCCCGCCGTACAGGATCTCGCGAGTTGTGCAAATGATTTTGTTTTTATGGCGCTCATATTGCTGCAAGTGTTGGTGCTGGCCGTGACCGCGGGAGCCGTGGACGGTCAGTTCTGTGTTCTATTGTTGATGCCACCACGTGGTCAGCCTCGGAGTGTTTACGGCGGTCGACGCATGCGCGCCGCTTGTTTGCTTCCTCGGGTCAAACACCGGCCTAACCTCCGAAGCCTCTTTGGTGGCTCCGGCCTCCGAGTAAGTCTAGATGTAAGCGAGCGGCGGCGGGATGCCGGAACGCCGGACGCGGTTCTGCCGGACCGGGAGCAGTTCTCCACGACATAGGTACGAACGTTTCCTGTCGGACGACTCCGGCCCGAGTACTTCAATAGTACACATCCGGGCTCCGAAAGGAATAAATAATGAGCGAATAAAACACATATTTATTCATTCAGACGCTTGGAAATGTAAAACAAAACGATTCAAACGAAAAGCGAGTAATCAATGAATTTAAAGTCTGCGTAAAATTAAAAAAGAACGCAACCAAAACACGAATAGTGTCCTTGTAGACCCGCCACTACCCGCCACTACCTACTACGTCTCGTTTCAAACGAGTTTCGTTCACTATTCCTCAAACAAATAAAGCATTAGGCGAGGTGTTACGCGTTTATTAATTCGCTAGTCTTATCCCGCGGAAACGTCGCGTGGAAATTTCGATATTCGACGCCGTGCTCGAATATAAATAAACATGCGACGACAACGGGTCACACGCGCAGGGTTTGTGGAGGCAAATTGACTCTAAATTAAAGTCAATTCGAGCGACAACAATATGTCAATGTTTACGTTTGGGAGAGCTATGAGAGGCCATTTAAGGTAGACGTGAGACGGAGTGAGTCTCGAGCTATATCTTCGGATAACAATCGAGTAGATTAATCGCGGTAAGTGGGATCGTTCGAATGTATGCTACATTCCCAGATGCCGTACATGGGCAGTTTATCCGATTAGGATAATGGAAATGTTCGACCGAGTTAGGTAGATTTCAATAAAATATTTTATGATTTGAATGTCGGTTTTAGGAAGCGTCGAACGTGTATTTAGCGAGCGGCTAACAAGTCCCCTGGGCGTGGAATATAAATTTTAAATAAGCCGATGGCCATGACGTAAACGCCAGATATTTTGGTGTTTGTCATTCATTCGATTGTTCTATAAGGAAATAGTAAAACTCTATAGGCGAAAAACGAGTTTTGAGCCATTTCGCCCCTACAAAACCAAGGTAGAGACTTTAAGTACTGTTTTCCTGCTGGAATTACAAGAATACTAACTTAGATTCTGATGGATAAATGAATGCTTGGTCTCTCGTTACAGAAATATATTTGACTGTAATGTCTGGTTTACACGTATAAAGTCGATAAGTAGCTAACTAAATTTTAACTTAATTTTTAGTTAATAAATGTATATAAACACAAAATTTAGTTGCAAGTTAAATGACTTAAAATGAAGTTAAAACTTAGTTAACTAATTACCTATTTAATACGTGTAAACCAGACATAAAGGAGAGGAAAATGTAGAGATTTCGGCTTGAGTCCTCGTCTTTCCTTTAGGAAATTGAGTTATAATCAAGTAGTAGAGTGAAACATAATAGAGTTTAGGAAAAAGTAGAGATTGCAAGAAAGTCATCAAGTAAACGCAGCAGTATCTCTATGGAATTCGCAGTGTCTGAAAGTGTCGATTTGATGAAGTATTAAAGAAAATGTCTTGGCTTAGAGCCTAGAGGCTTTGCTAACCGATAAGGTCTAAATCTGCGCATAGCAGCAGCTCATGTATATATATAACTATACAAAATATAGAGTAAGTAACTAATTAAATAACAGCACAGCTGTGTTACCGAAAATCGACCAAATAGTTTCTATGTATTTTATATCTCTTTAAATATTTTAAAGAGATGAAAGCATTCAAATTAAAAACGATTTGACGACCTCCGTGGCTCAGTTGGTAAGCGCGTTGGTAGCTTAAGCCGGGGGTCGCGGGCTCGAATCCCGCCGACGGAGCAAAAGTTTTTCAATGTTCCTGGGTCTTGGAAGTGTATTAAATATGTGTATCATATAATAAAAATCATAAATATGTGTATAGTATAAAAGTATTAAATATATTTTCGTTGTCTGGTACCTGTAACCCTTTGGTACTTACCATGGGCCGGACTGACGTGGTGTGAAGCGTCCATAGATATATTATTATTAAAAAAGAACGGAAAATTTACAAATACGCAATTTTTCTTTTATTTGACAGATTCGTAAGTTTGCCGCCCTATGGTCGAAATTAGACCATAAAATATATTAAAATCCGTCGTGTAGAAGAGCTATAAAAATATAATCTATTCTAAATTCGATTACAGTCTTTAATTTGGCATAAGAATCTCGTTACCAGGCACTCAATTTAATTTAAAAAAATCACCTTGTGTTACTTAATTATCGTGTCTTGTCAAAATATTGTAATGTGCAAAATGTGTGTTCGTAAAAAGGAGTACAAAGTTTTCAGTTTGCGTATAAATATAAGAAAATTTTACCGCGGTAATGGGCTCTTAAACCATTATTTAACTTCACTAACCTAACCTAACCACGCATAAACCCATATTATCAAAGAATCATAATGTACAGTCAGTCGTTCTTAACGACTTTACACCAAACGAAACGAAAACAACACGAGATATATTAACATTAACTTGTTGACTAGATACTAGGGCAAACACTGAAATATTTATGATAAAGCCTTGCTTTGATGTCGCTTTCTATTGAAATGCGTAGGTTCCAGCGCATCGAAATCTATATAACTTCGCTGACTCAGCGACCCGAAGACGTTCGCGATTGAGCCCTGTCCTGCGCCACCTCCTGCCAGTCACTGACTTGAAGGTCCTGCAGGTTAGCCTCAACAGGATTTTTCCAGCGATGTCTGGGGGCGCCCTACGGGAGGACTGTTGGACGGCCTCTACTCGTATCGATATATAAATAACAAATTAATAATATTAATACATTTGCCGACGACTATTTTGACAAGATGTGTGTTAAAATTTCGTACGGAAGCATACCAGTCAGACTGGCCAACAGTTGCGTTGGAACGCGAGACATGGAAGACCCTGGGGGAGGCCTTTGCCCAGTGGGATAGTACAGGAAAAAAAAACTTTTAAAAAATTAAAATCTATATGATTTTCCGTCTACCCAGGGTGACCGTGGCTCTTTAGATAACCTGTATGTAGAGACGGGAGATGTTTTTGCTAGTTGTTACTTATTATTTATTTCGTATTGAGCCTTCAATTTTTAGACCAGACACCTACGCTGTTTACCCAACAAATCTGCGAATACTGGGTAAATCATAATCGTGGAAAGTAGGTCGTCTATATTCGGAAAATTGGGAATATTACCGCGATATCTACGTATACGCAAATAAACAACACCAACAGACACAGGTATTAGAATCGTCAAATATTTGTGTTTGTATTGCTATCCTTTATAATATTATAAACGGGAGAGTATGTTTGTTTGTTTTGTCCTTCCTACGTGCCGTTACTAAGACTTAGTTAAAGGGATGGAGAGTAACATAGGCTACTTTTGGTCATGGTAAAACATCATGTTCCCAAAATGTTCGCTTTTTTTTACCTGGTTTTCGAGGTCCACGCGATCTAATTCGCGGTAAAAGCTTATATTATTTAACAGGACTATGGATTTTGAGCTTCTTTAACCAGTGGCGTAGCGTGGGTTTCGGTTACCCGGGGCGGAGGACAATTTTGTTACCCCCTAGGACAATTTCGCTGCCCCCAAATTCCATTTAAAAATCCTAAATATGAAGCCAAAAATAAAACTAGCTATATTTTTAGGATCCTCATCTCACGTGTAAATTTAGTCAGATGAGATCTTTAAATAGATACGTTTGTCGTTTATTGCTTATCTTGTTGACGATAGCCAACCAATAGTTCTAGATGAGAGAACACATGGTTGAAAAATGGCTTATAACCCATTTCTTTAAATTTTCTTCTCCCGAATAAAATTTTAACTTAAAGATTTAGACATTACCATAAGTATCTTGGAAAATACATCGAATTTATGACACTGCTGAACAGAGTATTACAAGGCAGCCTTCAACCATCTGAGGTCCTAAGCTATCGAACTTTTAGCCGAAGTTGTGAAAATGGATCCATAAAACGCTAACCCTAACGTAAAGGGCGAGATAATCACAAACAAAATGTTTTGGCAATGTTTTGCGGTCACCTTGTATTGTCGCTTGCTTATAAATCGTTTGTCTTACTTCGAATTACCTAGGGGACTAGATATGCTAAGTTTGGGGGTTGTTCGTGTTATTACTATCGATTTGTGATGTTTACGAGAATCTTATGATAAATATTTGCTTAGCTTACTTTAAGATTCGGGAACAATAAAACCCGTACCTATCTGAAAGAAGTTGTTGACTACCAAAACAGATACAGTTTCTGAAAGCATAAACTTTTTAAAAAAATATGTTAAATAAAGTTGCAAAAGATGACTGAATTTGTTGGATTAATTTTATCAGTTATTTTTGTATGCTATGAATTAGACAACTTGGTATTAGAAAAAAAACCCTATATTATTAGTCTTAAGAATCCAAACATATGTCCAAGAGGTTCTAGGGGAAGTCTTTGTAAAGCGGCCCTTCGTATCTGGAAGGATTTTGACCATTGTTATTTCCGGTACATTGATAGCTCTACAAACTCCAATCTTTGTTTCGGAAGTCTTCGGAATATAAATGTTTTCGTACTGTCAGTCGGAGGAGGATATATGGGTAGAGATTGATAGAAAATAGGTTTTACTCTGAATAACACGGACAGAAAAGTATAGCTGCCCTTACCTTTTAATGAGCAAACAAGCAGCCGGGACGCCCGATCGAAAGAAACTGCCGACGCTCATGAATGTAGATTATTATCATCATCAGAAGAGTTGTAATTACTTACCGTGCTATGGTTAGCTATTTATTCCGTTATAAGTTTACCAGAAAAATACTTTTCACAAAAATGCTACGGCATAATATGTTAGTTTGTTTAGAAAAATGGCTGCCACAGAAAAGTTGCTTAAATATTAAGAGCTGGTATTAAGGGGAATACAGGCGCCAACGGCCTTGACCACTTTTCGGAGTTTCGAAAATCTTCCCCCGCTAACAGAAAATACTTAATACATAATTAATTAAAACATGAACTAGGAATTCCTCCTTAGGGACAATAGTATTACTTATTGTATTGTATTGTATAAAATGGTTCAAATTAACGGTTAGTTTCGTGATTATTCCAGTTTTTTTTTTTTTAATTTTTTCTTATTAACTATAAGTTCAGAGAAAGTCCTCACTAGCAATAAAAGAATGCAGATCATTTTATATTATATATTTATTTGGTTGACGTGCTTAACGTTTTAACATACTCATAAGACGTTAAACTTACCCCGCTGGCCCATGTTTAAGCCTTAAGCCAAAGTTTTATAACGAAATAAATCATTCTATATTGTAAATGTATTTGTAAGGTTCGGAGTTACGAAAAAATACAGACGATTTAAATTCACGTAAGGAAATCAGTATTTTCTGAAAAGTTCATTGAACTGTATAATTACTCTTTAAAGCTGATAAAAAATTGTTTGATAATATTTGTTACAGAGCATTTGGTTCAAGAGCAGTCATGTGTTCGAATAAGCACAAAATGCCAAACGTACCAGCTCTGCCATGAAACAGTTTCCCACAGTACTTATTTAGTACTAGACGTTGCCCTAATTTTTGTTTTTTCCTTCGACTATTTAAAATATAATAATAATTCATTTTAAAGGTACTTTCAAGAACTTTCTCCATAAATCTTTCCTATATTTCCACGAATGATTCTAAAACTAAAATTAGCCAAGCCAGGTTAGGTTTGGGGTCTATTCAAAGTAACTTGGCACGGAATTTTATACTAATTTTGAAATTTTTTATAAAGCTAAGTGCCAACTTAGGCGCGATCGGATTATGGCGGTAGTTACAAAATTATTTTTTACTAGTTGTGCCTCTCGGCGCTACCCGTGGCTTAGTCGAGATTAAAAAGTACCCTATGTGTTAATCCAAGGTACCAGCTAGCCCCATGCCAAATTTATCGAAATCGGTCCAGTTCTTTTAGCGTGAAGGAGTAACAAACATACACACTCACAAATTCACAAAATTTCACATTTATAATATTAGTAAGATAGTAAGATTTAAATATAGATTTTCCGCAAAAACCATCGTAAGCCTTTTCCCATGAGTGGAACTTTAATGTATCATATAGCTCGATAGACATCTTGCATTTCGCAATTTCAAGTAACAATTTACTTATCAAATAACCTCATATCTAGTTTTGTACAGTTACTAAGGAAAAAAATAAAATCAGTTTTTTTGTCTCCTAAAATTTAGATTCATTTTTAAGATGTTGAGGCTGTAAGGCATCGAAATAGCAAAGTTCATACAGCGGCTAATGGTCTCGTTTTAATTTATCCGCGACTTAACATAATCGAATTACGATCTTAAGTATCTCTTTCTCATTACAAGAGTATAATTTCGCAATCAACATACATCTATAATTTATTTCGCAGAAGTAAGGGACCTGTCATAAAGTACGTCATACAATTTTCATGACTTTTAGACCCTTTAGCACAGGTGTCACATCTCTGAGACATCCCTCTCTGGTGTGACGTCACAAATTTGCAATTTTACGCGTAAAAATAGAAACCAGCTCGATATTACAACTTTCAAGATTATCGAATTTGAAATGTGACGTCTCAAAACTTCGAGCCACCCCCTTGTCACTCCTTGTCCACGCTTTATCAACCCCCTCCCTCCCCCTTTATGTGTGTCGTACTTTATGGACGGTCCCTGATCTCGGGGTCGGGCTCGGGCACGGGAAGCACGGTGGATGAGCACATGTTTCCCCTATTAAACCGTAATATCTCCTCTAATAAATATTTATCGTAATCATCGTGAATGCATTATTGTTTCCATTATTTATTGGCAATAACACAGTAATTGTGCTCGGAGTGGAAGAAGTCCGTAAGGCTTTGGTGATATGAGTAATAAATATAAAAAAAAAGTAAAAAATTATTTTTAAAAAATAACAAGTGACATCAACACAATAACTAACAATCAAATCATTTATTTGGGGCATCATAGACTCATATTATAAATACCTTAAAACTAACATACCTATTATATTGTAATAGATATCTTAAAGTCTAACATACATATTAATATATTCTTAAAACTAACACTTTTTTTTTCAAATCAAAATCATTTATTTCGGGTATATACATACAACATCATATATACTAATAATAAAAAGCGGAAGAGTTTTTGTCTAAACGCGCTAATCTCAGGAACTACTGGCCGGAATCAAAAATTTCTTTTTGTTTTATTTAGTCCATTTATCGAGGAAGGGAATAGGCTATAGAACATCACGAAAGACGAATTGGAGCCGAGCAGTAATCAAAAATGTTGTAAAAACGGAATAACTTATAAAGTTTCATGCGGACGTAGTGGCGGGCAAAGGCAAGCCAGTTTGTGATGAAACAAATGTGCAGAGTACTATTAAATTAATTAACAAAATTTTTAATTATAAAATCTTTGGATGGTTTGATTCGAATTAAAAGGAATGCGATATCGACGCTTAATTCAAACGCTTATAAAATACAAAGTAGTGGTAATAAGTTTTTTCTGTTTACATTATCTTGTAATTAATGTAGTTATTTTTGAAAGGAAGCCGATAAGATCGTTTTGTGGACCCTTCGTCACTGATAAAGCAACCAAGTTTGGTGATCGCGTCCCGCGGAGGATATTGAATTTAATAAGTTAGGTACATAACTTACTAGTTAAATACTAGTTCACGCTACTAGTGTTTACCCGTGACTCTGCTTGCGAGCGTCTTAAATTTTCAACAATACATTAAATACTGCAGCGGTCCATATAATACTCAGCCACACACAATATCCAAGGCGCGCGCATTCCGTTTCTAGAAAGATAAACTATTACCAAAAAGTCGAATTTTAGGGACTGTCCAAAACCTCCTGTCGGATTATTCACTTTTCATTACTACCAAGATCAAACAATAACCGTATTATGCGTTTCACAACAACACTTAATCAATATTTAATTTCATTATCAGTATAATTAGTTTCAGTCGTAATTCAAAGCTTATTTCATTTTATAGACGCGAGACGACGCGTCCGAGTGTTTTTATGGTGTTTATTTAATGATAATAAAATCATCCAACTGCCAGTTGGACTTATGCACGATGGGGTCCGTAACATTATAGAGCATATAATTCCAAAATGAATTGAACGCGCATCTTTAAGAACCAAAGGAGCCGAGCGCGGCGAAGGTGAGTAATTATTGAATTCGATAAACGAAATATCATGGAACCTCGCACACTAGCCCGCGCCAAATCGACCGATTCGCCCGAATCGTTCGCTGTCAAATTAAAAAAGAAAATGACTTCGATTCCTTTGATTTTGATAGACACTCACCATAATAGAGTCCTTTTTTCCCCTTGCGTACGGAACCCTAAAAACTAATTAAAATTTAGAATTAATATGCGTTCTTTGGAGTGCGTAATTTTTGTACTCGGGTGAACTGCGTAGTACTTTATAGTAAATTTGGGCAAGTCATTAAAACGAGGAAATTATAGGTATAAAACAATTTCCTCTACCAAATTGAGCTTTCAAAGCTTACGCGTCTATGGATTGTGTTGAATAATTTTCCCAGTAATAGACTCCTTTGTGGTCTCATCTATATACTAATTCAACATAAATATTACGTTTTATACGTTATAAATGTTAATTTGTGAGTTAATACATATGTGCCTTTTAGTTCTCACCATTACAATTAGGAAATGTTTTCGCAGATAATCATAGCATGTCACATTGGAAATTCGCACAAAAACATCGATCATTTTGAAAACGTGATGTTTTTCCAAGATCAAAAGTAACCTATTTTCCTATTCATCATTTTAACTAAGTCTGTGACAAAAATCGATTATTTGTTTCATTAGGGGGGAGGGACAAACTAACAAACATACAAACACAATTCCTTCTCGGCCATCCATAAACCGGGCTATTATCACAGAATTATTCATAGTACTAGTTATTAAGTAGGATACCGTACGATAGAACCACAAAATAAACTATTTACAGTGTATAACCTGTGCGACTTAACTAGGCACATGACCTTGACGAAGTCATTTAAGAAAAATGAAAAAAAAAAAAAAACAAAAGAGCAACAGAAAA
>JAOTAV010000032.1:2357516-2369045 GCA_026546445.1 Cyclargus thomasi | reverse complement strand
TCTAAGCTACCTCCCTACCAATTTTCAGCCAAATCTGTTCTGCCGTTCTTGAGTTATAAGTGGTGTAACTAACACGATTTTCTTTTATATATATAATAGATTATGTAAATATGTTGTAAATTACGAGTATAATATAATCTATGGTAAATAAATGATTTATACGGAACCTCGTGAACACTGATCAGCGGGAAAAAACTTGCCTTCTATGAATGATTGTACGTTTTTTATTTATTTAATACTTGGTGCCCGTAACTTTACTGCGCGAAAATTTCTATAACACAGCCGTACATTTTTCAGGGATAAAAAGTATATGTTGCAAAGACTAAGTAGCTATTAAACAAAAAAAAATTCAAATCCGTCCAGTAGTTTCGAGATATGATAGTTTAGCGCATACACATAGACAAACAAACAAACAGACTACTTTTTGTTGTCAATTTGTGTTCTACTACGGTTTCTTTGGCACCTCAATGTATATTTTATAAAAATATTAAATGTGCAGACACACCAACTTTAGTGTTTAATTATATATCTACATAGATAATTTTATCTAACGTGCTCATATTTAGCAATAATGAAAAACTCTGGAAAATCCAACAATGATTTTCAAGTGTGATTCCGTGTAAATTAAATTTTCATTCCTCGCGAGATTTCGAGGGCTTTTAATTCGGCCTTCGGGGCTAACTCGAGAGGTTAACAAGTGAAAATTAAAGTGAAAAGAGATAATGGCCGTTATTTTGTTGAGACAAAAAATTGGCTTTTGGTTTTGTTTTGTCTCGTCGAATTGTTTTTGGATAGTGTAAGAGTTACTAAGGATTTCAAAATTAAACACGGCTTGGGCGATCGCAAATGATTATATAAGTGGAAGAGGCGGGTTACTTACATTAAAAATATCGCTTGGATTTTTGCGTAAACGCACATTTTAGGGCCGGAAAAATTATTTAAAATTTCAACAATGTGGATTTGATGTATATCTAGATAGACAAGCTAGATAATGAAATAGGTTATTAACATGATTTGTTGTAATTTTTAAGGAAAAAAGTTATATTTACTCGAAAGTTGTAAAAATGTTAGTTATCCGCTTCTTCCACTTATTTCTTCAGATGTGCTATAAAATCGTTACATTTTAACGATGTTTTTTTAAACCCTATTTTATTATGTTATTTAGAAGGCAAGCGAGCAAACTGGTTACCTGATGGAAAGCAATTGCCGTCGCCCATGGATACTCATGACATTGGAAGAGTCGTCCGTCAAGTCAAGTGCGTTGCCGACCTTTATGGGGGACTAGGAAAGGGGAATAGGGATAGGGGATTAGGGAAATTGGGCCAGTGGTCAACTCGCTCACTGAACGAAACACATCATCACGCCGTTTCACGCCAGTTTTCTATGAGTATGTGGTATCACACGGTCGAGCCGGATCGTTCGTGCCGAAGCATGGCTCTCCTCGAAATCTCAGTAATAGGGTCCCGTTTTTACCCTTCGGGTACGGAAACCTAATTACGTAGTCAGTCTCGAGCTGCAAGCTCATGGCTGAGCTACTGTTTAACTAAAACATTTATTCACATGCACCAAACTAATGTAAAATTAGAAATATGTTTGTGCGTTCACAGCTCGACGCTGATTTATTTTATGCATTTTGTTCGAACAAAATTTGGAACCAGTTTTAGTTTACTCGTGGTCTATAAGTTATGTTGCAGATTTGTACATTACAATATCGTTTTCCACAAAATATTCGGCTCAAACTTGAATAAAATGAAACGAGACGCGTGGAGTAGTTTTAACTATTACACTGATGGCCTGTTGCACTACTTTTTGTGTCGGATAGACTATCCGCAACTTACCTGACAGCTCCAACTTCATGTGATATGTTGTAAATAGCCCGCTACAGGCCACTTATTAATAAGTGCTGAAACGGACCCTTAATATTATAAAAGGGCAATTTTGTTTGTTTGGAAGTTAGTCCGTTTATCATACCGAAACTGCTGAATAATTTTTGATAAAAGTTCGTTTACAAAATATAGGGATACTTGATAATGCCCGCAACTCCGTTTTTCGTTTATCGCGTGGGATCGTTTCGTTTATCCGTACATTTTTCCGCGATAAAAAGTATCCTACTTCCTTCTCCGGGACTCAAAGTATTACCATACCAAGTTCGGCCGCTCTAACCTCTTCACGCCCAACGTGAACGGTTACAAAGAGACAGACACATTTTCACATTTATATCATTAGTATGGATGTTTTAAGAAGTATAAATTAAATCTTCCATGAAATGTATTAAACAATGTTTTTTCAAATTTTCGATTTGGACTTCGGAATTGCGTAAGTACTACTTTAACCCCCCTTTTTACCCTCTAAGGAATGAATTTTGAAAAATCCTTTCTTATTAATTACCTTCGTCATACGGAGAATTTTACGATCAGTGGTTTAGGCTATACATTGATTCCTAAATTCATATAGTTTAGAACAAAGCATTTTATATAATGACTAGCTGTTGTCTGCGACTCCGTTCGCGTGATAACTTTTCTCTTGAAATTTTTCCTGAATTTTTTTGCTCCAAACCTCTCGAAGCCCGAGACCTTTCCAACGAATGCAAAACCGTGGAAATTGGTTCGTGCGTTTTGGGGATATAGAGTCAGGAAGGAAAACCCGACTTATTTTTACATAATAGATATTGATTAGGGGACCCAGACGATATAATACTTTTAATTGCGTAAATGACATGGAACTATGTACAATCAGAAAGTTGAATCAGTTACAGATCGTGGATCTAAGGAATTTGGTCGGCCTATGTGAAACTCAGCCGACAGACCACGGCTTACACGGAATTGACATATTCCGACTAAATGGCATAGGGACCTAAACTGGCTCTGTTTCAATTTTCCCAATTTTGTAATTACATAATTACAGGCTGCGCCAGAAGGAGGGTCATGTGTATGTAATATCATAGAAGAATTATAAAATAATTGATCTCTGGTATGTATGTATGCAATATGTATGTATGATTGATTGGCACGCTGCGTCCTAAGCGGCTTGATGGATTTTGGCTTGAGAGATGTCGTTAGATTCGTATTTACTGTGCGAATGACATTAGATAATTAAAATATTTAAAAAAAAATCGGATTTTTAGTTCGCGCTAAAAACCCGCCATTTTGTTTTTTTTTTTCAAATTCGAATATTACATTGTTTGAGCTGCAACGGTTCCAGCAGTCGGGTTTCCTGTGTTTGAACATTGTGCAGCTTGTATTATTTCAATACAATGTGCAGCGAAACCTACACTAAAGGTAATTTGTAATGTTATCACATAGTAAAAGGTACCAGTAACACTACGGTCTACAGTGTACACACGTTGTGTTCTGTTTGTAACTCATTACTTTACAGATACCACTGACAAGTGGGGTGACCACTGTTTATGTTTTTGAAATAATAGAAGTTTGAATGCGCTGCCATACATAAAATAATTGCGCAATTATTGCTATCGAAATACATGATACCCCTGCGGGTTTTTTAAATGGTATATACTTAGTGGGCAAGCGAGGAGACGGGCTACCTGATGGAAAGCAACTGTCGTCGCACATGAACACTCGTGACATCCGAAGTGTCGCAATTGCGTTGCCGGGCTCTATGAGGGAATGGGGAATTAGGGAAGTTGGGTTACCGGTAAACTCACTCACTGAACGAACACAGCACAACGCCGTTCCACGCCACGTTTGGTTAACAGACTACACAATGAAATCACACCAATTTTATGCAAGTGACTGACGACGCGACCACACTACTATTTGAGTCGAATATTTATCAGTACCGTACGCGCTGCACGCATCATACGCGCGTTTATTTTATGTCTTGGGTTTGAAATTTATCAAAATCCTTTCTCAGTAGATGCTGATTATTATGATAAAAAATAATAATAAATAATGAATAAAAATTATATTTCTTAGGAAATTTTAAACAAATGTTTTCAGAATGTCTACATGTTGACCACTGGTTCAGGAACTATAATAGAATAGAATTTATTTATTTCCAAGAAATTTGTTTCAAGATCTTATAGAATTAATATTATGTGCAAAATTTCCGTGAGAGAAGAACCGGCGTAAGAAACTCGCACGGGGGCCACCTTTAACCAAAAAGTTTAAAAAATTCATCTTTTAAAATAAAAATATACAATCATATGGATCAAATGATAAAGGGGAACTTCCCTAAATTATGGTCACAGTACAGCGGCACTAATGCCCTATGCAATTGTAAGTTTTTGCTAATCGGGCATCACGCGGGTGCATCGCGGCTGAGTTATGGCGGACGCATGCTAATCTGTTATCGCTGAGATCTCGTTGGAATTACGCAGGCGTTTTGTTTGCTAATTACTTTTATTGGGAACAAAAGTGTTGGAAAATGTTGCATGATTATGCGCTGCCATACACAGAATAATATAACAACTCCCACACCCGTTCGGCGACGGTTGTCAGATTCATAGAAACCAGTTACGCGGAGTTATTTTAAAGTGTCCGAGTATGTGTTCAGTACCCAAGAGAATTCTCCCTTCTTTTATTCTCATAACCCAGTACACAATAATAAACAATTGGCAGGAAGGAACCTTTGACTTGGCTCGCCTTTGTCTATATTTCATTCCTTTTTAGAAACTATCCACTCAATCAAGACTTGGCCTTTTTTGTTATTAATATACATCTTAGTACTCTTTTTTCCAATGATACGGAACCGGTTTTTAAAGAGATCTGCTTTATCTAACTACTTCCCATCTCAAGAAGTACAACACTAAAAATCACCACAACAGTCCTCAAAAGAATCATGGTGCTACTGCCGTGTTACAAGATTGGTTGATTCGGTTCGGGTGTGAAGGAAGGACCAAGGAACAAATACACTTTCGTGTTTATAACTTTAATATGAAACAGAAATTCAGCGGGCAACAGGTAAGATATAGTTTAAAAGTGAAAAGAAACTATAGGTCGGAACTTATCGTCGCGGCTGCCAGCCAGGCATATTATAGATAATGTAGAAAAAAAATAAACGTACTTTTTTTTGAATGGGCTGTCAGCCGCGTCCGTAAGTCGCGACCGATAGTTTGATTTCAGAAAATCTCTCAGAAATATTAAAAAATATACATTTAATTTGGCACATTTAAAAAAAAACGCGCGTAACGAATTTCAATGTCATTCACAGCCATAGACTATATTGAAAGAGCATCGAGACCAGGGAATTATAGATTCAGTTTTATATGGAGGATATTATAGATTCCACTTCAAATTGAATAGGTACTCATACCTAAGATAGGTCAGCTGTACAAAATAAAATAGTGCATCGTTGCTACGCTATGGCGGTACGAAGTTCGCCGTAAGCTAGTTTCACGATAAAAATTAACTGAATCGGCTTAGCCATTTCCGACATTCAGCTCGAGTAAAAGAAAATACAACATTTTCGTATATTAACATCATGTAAAAATATAACAACGTCGCCCTGTGGTCGAAATTCGACAATAAATATTTAAATCCATCGTGTAGAGGAGCTACAAAAAAGTATAATCTTTTCTCAATTTACTCACAAACTTTAATTTGGCATAAAAGTCTCGTTACCAGGCCATTAAATTTTATGATAAAATACATACTACTAATACAGACTTTAACCATAAACAAAAGAGTATTTCGTGTATGATTATCGTGTCATAATATTGTAGTGTGCGTATTGTAGTGTGTGTAGCGTTTTATTAATAAAAAAATATCCCAAATTTTAACATTTTAAAATAATATTGGTGTTCATAGCTCTTCCATATCAACTACAACAGGGAAACATTTCATGCTTTTACATCTGCGCGTCTTTGGTAAAAAGGGGTACAAAGTTTTCCGCTCGCGTATTAAAATATAGATTTTAGAAAAGGGTATATCTCTACTCTATATAAATTAGGTCCATAAATAATTGAGTAAGTCACGGTACATAGTCACTTAATTTTCTAAATCATTGACGGGGAAAATACAGCCGACAAATGTTCAAAGGAAAGAGCTAATTTGTTAATAATACTTCTAAATAAATATTGAAAATGTTGGTATTCAAATTTCGGCAAACCCGGTTTACAAATTAATGATGTTATAGATAGAAAAAATATTTGTATTAGCAAGATTTATATAATGCACCTTACAAAAATTAAATCACCAAGTTGTTTCAATTAAAATGTAAAAATCAAATATAAATACAGTCACTAATTGCCTTTAGAAAATTCATATTCAAATACAACCTCATTCCTCTAAACCTCTTTTGGATAAATTAATCAGTAGTTTGTTGTGGAAATGCTTTAGAACTAGGCTTCTATGTTTTTGTTTTTATTTAATATTTGTCATAGATTTTGATATATTCTTATTTTAGTGATTACATACTAATATCCATAACATACTATAAAATCATTAGAGTGTAGGTGCGTGAGCCTTTTATATGGAAACTATTTGGTTCACAATTCACTGAATCTCGGAATCAGATGATACCCGGCTAGGACTTGCGAGTCGCTATAAACCGAACGCTTTATACAGAACGAGCAATTTTCATAAAGTAGATTTTTTTACCTTGACCTTATTTTATTTTATTTATTTATTTAAACCTTTTTGTACAATGTGGTACTAAGGCGGGCTTAAATGCCTTATGTCACTTTCATCCAGTCAAACCTGAAGGTGATGCAGAGATATGGTAAGGTAGATGCACTAAGAGAAGAACTATTTAAATACTTTTATTTTATATGATATATACAATTTAATAAGTATAAAATAAATACAAAATTAAATATAATTTAAAGTAAAATAAATATTTTATTCACCTATAGGCCGTAGACACGCTATCGTTGGTGGGTTTGAGTCAAGTTTTGTGATGTTTAAATTACGTCTACAAGTTTTTAGTCGGTTATCTTTCTATTCCTAAACTTTCCTAGGCTGTTTGCTCAAGGCTTAGCGTTTTTTATTCCACTCGCGGTCTCATTTAAATGAAGATGCCTTACATAGTTCTTCATATACTCTGTTATTAGAATAACGATTAATTTAGATTCGCCCTTGGCCGATACATTCCTTTGCTTCACCGTTGTCAGAAAGAGGCTCTATAAAGATACAATTCCGATCCTCGCTGCCAGCAGCTGCGACATACAAGAAATCAAACAAAATGACACTCCCTGACATAAGAATGAAATAGGTTTCATTTTCTACTGACATTGATCTAGCTGCCCACGACGCGGCTGCCTTGATGTGGCGTAGAACAAAATGAAACCTTCTGATATCATACAGTAGCATTTTATTTTATTTTTTATGTGTCGTGGCCGCTGGCAGCGAAAATCGGGACGTTAACTTAAGATTGCATTTATATTTTCGTAGTCAAGCACTCTTAAATTTTTTTCTGCATTTATGTATGTCTGTGTTGTATCCGATGTGCCCTACGCGATTCCCGCACTTAAAGAGATTCCTTTAGTATAAAGCCCTTCAAGTAAATGCTTTGAGGGCTGCAAGGGCAAGTAATTGATAAAGGGCTGGCTCTCAGCCGTATAAGTTTTTGAATATTTCATAAGTAAAATAAGCATAATTACTATGGATATTTTTGCACTGTTATGACGGGATGTTACTTTGAATTTTATTTAGTTTACCAATTATTTCAGGAACATTTATTAGGAATAGTGTTGGTGGTTTTCCTTATTATTACCATAAAAACAATATGAATAATGATTTTATATAGATTATAAAGTATTACAATCTTTCTAATGGTTTTTCACTCCCAACTTACTATAATCTACTTGAAAATCTTTTGTTATTTGGCTGTAGACTCAAGATATTTGCTGGGTTTGAGTTTGAAACAGAATCTATTATACGACATTGTTTCTTCTCCTTAACTCTACAATTTTCTTTTTTTTTTGTTTTAAAAATTATAAACACAGCAGGATATTGATTACACAGACGAAACTTTGTATCTTTGAACCCCTTGGTGACATATCTTTTGATTTCCCCTCTGTCACGTGCCCGCGTCACGACGCGACGTCATAGCGTCAGCGCGTCATCTCGCGTCACAGATCACACGCGTCACTCCTAATTGTTACCCGATAAGGGGTGCCTAATTGGGACGTTTTTTGTTCTGAACCATATAATAGAAGAATAAAGAGTATATTAGAGTATAATTGAGTGAGTAAAGTAAATGAGTCGGTAGAACACCAATAGTCTCTAATATATAAAATTCTCGAGTGTTTGTCTCCGTACTCCTCCGAAACGGCTTTACCGATTTTAACCAAATTTTGCATGCATATTTAGCAGGTCTGAGAATCGGCTAACATCTATTTTTCATCCCCCTAAATGTAAAAGGTATTTATATGGCAAAAAAACGTTTGCCGGGTCAGCTAGTATCTATATATTAATACGCGAGCGGAAAATTTTGTACCCCTTTTTAAGAAAGACGTGCAGATGGAAATAAGCATGACATTACTCTCAATTATAGTCGATATGGAGGAGGAGCGTGGAATGCCAATATTATTTTGAAATATGCTTTAATCTTGCATATTTTTAATAAATATAACGCTACGCACATCACAATATTTTGATGTGACACGATAATCATACACGAAATACTCTTTTCTTTATGGTTGAAGTCGATTTTTTTATAATATTTTAAGGTTTTGTAACGAGAGCTTTATGCCAAATTGAAAGAATATGAGATTAAATTGAGAATATATTATGTTTTTAATAGCTACTTTACACGATAGATTTAATAATTCATGGTGGAATTTCGACCATAGGGCGACCTCTCGTATCGATAAAACTATATAAATGAGGATATAAGAATTTAGTACGATAAATTATTTTATGTAAAGATCACCTGAGGCATTTACCTGAACTGAAGGACCGACGTCGAGTGGACCGATAAGGAATTAAGGCAGAAGAACGTTTGCCCACCAATTTAGTACGATTCGTAATCACAACGCGATAGTCCGCTAATATTTAAATTTTGAGGGCCAGAAAGAGACAATATTGGCTTATGCATATGAAAGTATTTTGGAAACACTACGTTTTTTAATGACCAAGAGTTTACCAAGTTATTGAGTAAGAGACCTTTTTCTTAGTTTACATTCTTTCAAGTTTCAACTAACTATTCTATTCCAAACAAATCAAGCCGAGTGACCGCTTCGTTGTGGTGTGAAGGTAGGACAAACAACACACTTTTCTGTTCATGATATTAGTATGGGTTATACATTAAGGCTTATACATGGACTAGAGGGGTAAGCTTAACCTTTTATAAGTTTGTTAAAACGTTAACCACATCTTCATTCTTTCATTACTAGCGAAGACTTTTTCGCTAAGCTTACAGTTAATCAGAAAAAAAATGTAGACTGGACATCGATTTTTATTGTAAAAAATTGTAATAACTACAAAACTAACCGGCTTAAGATGAAATATTTTTTACATACTATCAATATAAGTAACACAATTTTTTCAACATATTTTTTTTTTTTATTAATTGTATATCAATTAATTACCTTTAGCGGGGGGAGATTTTCGAAACTCCGAATGTATAGTCAAGGCCGTTGGCGCCGGTATTTCCCTTAATATGAAATACGTAAGCAACAATAAGGCTGTATTTATTCTTGGCACAGTAATAGGATTTTCATACTAGAATCTGGCTAGCCATCTGTGCCCGAATCTTATTTGAGACACACGGTCGTCGCGGTTACTGAATATTAAACAGCACTAACATGCAACATACCTTATTATTATTATTAGTACTCAAACCAATATTATTGAAGTTTTACACGGCGGGAACAAACATCACGCAAAGGTTCACTTTGATGCAATCCACATTGCACCCTCAGTTTATGGCGGACGATTGAAAATAGCTATACTCGATGGACACCATTTATAACATTAATATCTAAGATGCACCCTCAATTCAATCCGACGCCATGAACTGAGGGTGCAATTTGGAGTGCATCAAGGTCGTGTTTGACATCAAGGTTTGTCAAACACAACATTAATATCTAAAATGCACCTTCAGTTAATGGCGTAAGTTTGAATATGCATCACCTTTGCGTGACGTTTGTTCACGCCGTGTAGAACGCCCTTAAATGGGAAAGTGTGTTTGTTTGCCGCCGTAACGAAACATCCAATCGACTAGATTTTTTCATAGATTTAGTTGAACGGATGGAGAGTCTAATTTTGGTCATGTTTCCAAAATATCTATTCGTATTTTAAAACGTTTTTTCATTCCAATACTTACTTAAAGACTGATCCAATAAGCACTTATAAAAATATGAAAATAATAAACTGATGAGTGGATTTTTGTTTGCTTTTAACTATTATCAAGCATTCGCACAAGGATTTAAAAGGTGTCATGTATTTTTTAACGTGGCTGATAAATTGCCAATGACAATATCAGCCAAAATATAAATAATTTATTAAATATAATAAAATTAATAGTGTAAAAGTGTCGATGAATATGGTGATAAATATTCTGTAATGTTAAGAAAGATATGTGCCTCATTTGTTTAAATTTGTTTTATAATACTTTATTTAAATTATAATTTATATTTAATTATTGTAATGCTATGTACAACGTACGTGTCGTGTACATTAGATAAGAGTCAACTGTTATTTTACTTTGAAGCGAAAAATGTAAACGATGTATAACTTACATTACCGTGTGTAGTGAGTATTAAAGAGGTCGTTAAAATTCAATTGTAGTGGCTACCCCCCAATAACTCTATTGAGACTGCATAATTGCAAATCATTTGTGGGTTTTTTGTTCCCGGGGTCCAGGGGGACCCCTGGTCCAGCACAGCGTGAAGACCAAGAACAAGATAATTATTTTAGGGGAGATTAGACCTCATTGAAATGCACCGATATGTTATAGTTGCTATTTGCTCAAAGTGACCAAACGTCCCGTTATTAACGGGACTGTCCATTTATTTGGTACTTCGTCCCTGTGTACCCGCAGACAAAGTCGGGACACAGAATTGTCCTTTTTTCACTTAGGTCCGAAATATCCTAACAGTTGCTAAGTATGTTAACTAATTAACCTGAGATGCTTAATCTGAAATTCATGGTTTTCCGATGACTAAAGGCCACCCTGTGGTCGAAATTCGACGATGGATATTTCTCAATTCAATCACAGTGTTTTTTTTAAATTTTGGCATAAAGGTCTCGTTAGCAGGCCATTAAATTTTGTTTAAAAAAATCAGACTTCAACCATAAACAAAAGAGTATTTCGTGTATGATTATCGAGTTATGTCAAAATATTGTAGTGTGCGTAGCATTTTATTATTAAAATACAAGATTAAAACATATTTTAAAATAATATCGGTATTCCACGCTCCTCCTCCATATCAACTGTAACTGGGACAAATTTCATGCTTTTACATCTACGAGTCTTTCTTAAAAAGGGGTACAAAGTTTTTCTCTCGCGTATTAACATATAGATAAGTTATTATATCAATGGCATTAACGTGCCCGAGCCATGATCGATGCCAAAATCTGAATGTCAATTCTCACAAGAAAAGAAAAACATTAAAAATATGGT
>JAOTAV010000032.1:2321740-2340268 GCA_026546445.1 Cyclargus thomasi | reverse complement strand
CTTATTTATTAATGTTGTAAATTTTGTCCATCGATTATATCTTATATATTTTCAATCGTCCGCCTTGAACTGAGGGTGCAATTTGGATTGCATCAAAGTGCACCTTTGCGTGATGTTTGTTCCCGCCGTGTAGAACCCTTATAACGCGTAGCGGTCTGCGCCGACAATTCACACTTTACGCCGTCGGTACTGACACTCAGCGAGCGGTCGGCGTGAGACTAATCAGAAAAAATCAGCCCAAGAAATGGGAAATCAAAATAAAACGCGATTTAGTCAGATTATTATTTATTTATGTGAATTTATGGTTTCATACAGATTTGAGTGTAAATTCTAAATACCACTGAATAAGTTTATACATGAAACCACCATGCTCTGTTACAGCACAAGTAAAACCTATTAAATCTTAATTTATTTACTGTTTCATATAACATACAAAAATATTAGCAACAAAACTATAATTACTGTACTTTATGGAGGCATGCAAATTTGCAGAGGTAGTTCGGTATAGAACGGGAAAGCACTGAACTAGTGACATACAAGGAGCGGCAGTGTCGCTAGGCTTTAACCATAGTATACAAGTTTATGGTCTACCCTCAGAACAAATAAAAGACAGCGCGCATCCTTCGATAAAACTGAGGCCGTTTTCTTGTTAGTCGTCTTCATTTTTTTCAGTCAACCGACAAGCACTACAACAGTCCATAATTATTAATTTCAGTAGACTAGTGCTTTCCAGTATATCACTTACAGGCTTAGCTTAATATAATCAAAAAAATCCAGTATTACATTATAGAGTACGTGATCAGCAATTTCTATTTACAATTTTAAGCTTGTCACAAATATACGAAGGTTTTATTTATTTCCAAAAGTTGCACCCTACCGCCAGGTACTAATTTTACATCTATTTAGCTATAAAAAAATATGCAAACAGGTATTGCGAAATATTATTAATTAAAAGATAATTTCGAGGACTCCGTATAACATGTATGATAATGAGTGATACAAATTCCCGTCAAATTATGCAACGGCGACGATATTTTATTATTAATTTAATAAAAAAAAAAAAACCAAAAAAGTAAAGTTTTCGAAAAATCACCAAATATCTGGTAGATTTCCTGTTGTATTTTAATTTGGGTAATTGCTTTTGCCGCCGGGGGCAAACCCGATAACGAAGCGCCACCTAGAGGCTTCGTAATTTTGAAAACCGATACTTAGATTTTTTTACATTTTCTGTCCTTTTGTTTCGATATACGAAATCCTCCATGAGATATTATGCCAATTTAGAAAATAAAATACCTAATCATACATTATTCGCCTATCTTAATATTTAGTTCAGTAGTGACATGAGGTCCGCTAAAATAATTACCACGTACTAATTTTGAGTAATAATTTTCATAATATTATTTCTGTTACGTAACTTATAACCTTATCATGAATATAATCCGAATGGATCCTACACTATTAGACATTTAAAATCTGACATCATCCACATATTACGATTTGATCACTAACAATTCTGACTATTTTTATAATTTAAAACATTAAATCTTATATGACATCCAAATCACTACACAATTATTATAAAACGGCGGTAGGGGTGTCGATCAAACGAATATTTTAAAACATTGAGACAACGAAGTGTAAAATATTATGCGACCATTCAAAGCTTGAAAATATAAAGATTTCAATTTTACGGGCCGGGTATGATAAAAATTCATTTTTATATAAAAATAGTTTTCGGAGCCCGCCCGTAAAACCGCTCAGATGGAATTAAGTTTTACACATACGGGTATTGGGGTAGTATTGTTTGACCATCTATTTGAGATGCATTTTCAAATTCCTTATCGAGTTATTACATAACACATCCGTAAATAGAACCACAATACCCTGTGCTCGATCCTAGCCTAAGACTTAAAGCTAAAGGGACAAGATCGCAAAGGTCACAACATTATGTCGATATATCGAGAGATACAAGTGAAATGTTTAAAGTTCATATCAACAAATAACACAGTCATTAAAACAAATAATCGTATGAGGTGAAGGCAGTGAGAATGTGAGAGGTTACACAGACTACTATGCAAGAAGTACTAAATTCTGATATTGAACGTAAGCAAAAATGCTAAAATCGTCTCAACCCGAGGTGTCGATTCTTTAAAAAATTTCTATTGTCACCTTTGCGACGAAATATACAGAGATTGTATGAATATGATTATAGAAGGTTCGAGTAAGTACTATTACATTGAACAAAGAGGTTTTTTTTAATCTATTAAACACCACCAATAGTATTATGCTATTACTGTCACAACGGTACTAAATACACTGCGAAATTTTGGCGTGTCCGCGACAGGGAGTGGCCTCATCGGTGCGTCGCCTTGCGTCCTCATACAATTCAAACCTCAACCCGTTTAATTATATGGCTATGACGAAACAACGCACTGAACCGAACCCACAACACAAGACGACAGCGGGCGGCGTCGAACCGCGTTGCATCGCAGTGTATTAAGTTTTACAGTGATTTGGGACAGCCCTCCTGCGCTGTAGTTTACAAAATAAATACTTTAGAATTATAGAACACACTACATACATCATTTTTGCTCGCAAAGACCCAAAAAATTTACAGCGCAGAGTTGGTATCTCTCGAATGGGATGAGCCAGCCACGAGTCCTCTCGAAATAGAGAGGCGCACGAGTTAGCGCACTAGCGTTACAACTTTTTCATTGCTCGGCGTTGAAACGATACTCTGTTTAATCACAATAGAAAATTGTCGATCTGCACGCGAGACGCTGGTCCCGATAGCGAGGAATACATTTCTTTTTGTGTATACTGTGATAACAGAAATCTGTCAAACAAAATATCGTTTCCGATACGGCGACGGCCGCCGCATATCGCCGCATCCCATTCTAGAGATCGGTTTTCAGTTTAAATTTTCGCACACGTCCTAGAGTGTAGGACGGTGTTTATATTCCGTGCTAGGTTTCCACCAGTTGTGTTAGCATCTCGTTGCGTGAGGCGATCCCGTGTAATGACCGTCGAAGCTCAATATCCACGAAGCTGAACAGCTATTTTTCGATTCTGACTATTCTCGGACCAACGTTATCCAATACGATATCAAGTTCATAGAACTTATATTACTTCACAGTCTTTGGATACATATCTAAGACCTCCCTTAGCCGCGACTTGTAAATAATTCACTCTCTCGAAAATATATTTCGGAGTCAATTTCTCTTAGCATAATATATTTTTAAAAAATTTTACTCTTTTTTTCATTTCGTCAACATTATAAAATTTCATTTTCGCAGTAAACTGCAGCGTATCAGTATCTCACTATCGAGAACTACACGATTGTATTACGCATATGGACGACGACGAAATAATATTACAATCGTTTCTTGGCGGCATTTTTTTTACAAAAATATATTCTTGTATGTTTCCATAGTATTCTCGTACAGCACAACATAGCTTTAAAAAAGGTCGGTGCCTTTTGAACGGGTTTAATATCATTTAGTCGGAAAGTTATTTAGTTTACTGAAACATTTGATAATATTTATACCTAAAAAAAACTATTGTCAACTATAACGCTCTATCAGTCCATATGCGATAAGTGATTTCGAAATATTGATTTAGTCTGAATTGATTTGAGATTGTTTATCCAGAAATAGCAGCCCAGTATAAACGCGTAACGACGAGGCCGAGGTCTCGCCCTATCGTAAATAACGTTTCTTTGTACTCGTTCGTTTCGTAACACTCCCTACACTTAACACTAATAAATGTACATAAAAATATCACAGCACTATCGATTCACTTACACTAAAGCCGACGACGCTTGGCGTCGCAGCTTCCATTTATAAAATATTAAAATTAATTGAAATTGAAATGCATGAAAGCGCTCCCGTCTAAAAAACACGGAAAATCATAATAGTATAAAATTATCATTTTACATTATCATAGATAGAAGACATTTCTAACGCTTAACGGACTCAAAAAGAATTAAATTTCGAATATTTTCATTACGATAATATTCAATGTTTCACGCTCGTTTGATCCATCCATTGTCGTTCACTAATATGAAACTTGATTCGCCGGGAGCAAAAACAATAAGCAAAATTAATACGCAAACTAAAAGTGCCGCAAAAATACCAAATATATACAAAAGCTGTTGCCTAAAATTCCTACACTACTACACTTTGGAAATTATTCAAAAATGTTTAGGTTTCGAAAAAGTGTGTATCAATTCATTTACAAAAACCTACATTTAGTTTCAATTCTTTAAAGCATTAATAAAGTGAGTTATTTTATTCCTATAGAAGAAACAAAACAAGTGTTATACCTAATAACTCTGAACAAGCTATTGGATCCTGATGAATTTTTATAACTAATATAACAAAAACTATGACAAACAAAAATTATGATAAATTTGTGGTAAACCAGTTTTGTAAAAGAATTGACGACACAGTCTGACCGCGCAAGAGGCTCATTTTATGAGCACACATTCTCGGCTTGCCGCAGACAACGTAATATAAACAGCTTTTAAAACCGAAAAGTTCAACTCTCATGCAAGATAATTTCATACACATCTTCCCTTACAAGTTACAACTGACGAATCGCATTTCGGTGTCGAACAATAAAACTTAACTAAATGAGGTAGTCACTATGAAATATTATGTTAACATTATTCATCTATGTTTGGTGGGATATATATGTATATCTATAACATTAAAATACGCTATTGATAAGTGAGGTACTTCATCGTTTCTGTCTGAGGTAGCTATCGGGATCTTATGACTAAACGGTTTCGGACCTTATCGAATGTGGTCTAACGTCCGAGACGTAAGTGTAGTCATTTTACAAAAGTGGCATAAATATTTATGTAAAAACTTCAAAATGATCACCGTTCCATAACATCAACTTGTTGGTGTCGAATGCGTCCTCCTTCCTTAGGACCGGCGGTTCCCATTTCGGAGCATCATAGTTGATATATTCAATATTTGGTACAAAATTTCCTTGATCGGCTGGCACGTTTTTATAAATTTGATTTTGCTCTTGGATTTTTATAGTCAGCAGGGGATCAATGTGGGGTAGGTTATGGTCATCCAGATTTATGAAACCACTGCTGCTTCCTGTCTCAGGACCAATGTTAAATTCAGGACCATATTCTAGAGGGTAGTTAGTTTGTGGAATATGTGGTATGTCTGCCTCCAGGGTCCGAATAAGATCTTCTGAAATAAATTTATAATAGTTGAAATTATGAAATTTGCTTAAGTTTTTTGAATTGCATTTAAATGCAAACTATGGATATATATGCTTACCTGTTGTTGATGAGATATCAACATTTTGGATGGTGCTATTTTCCTTATTGAAATTGTTTTCGAAATTTATTAATTCTTTCTCAATGAGCCAATGATCGATGACATCAGTCTCTGCTGCACTGTTGAGTGGCTCCTGCGACTGCGTGCCTTCTAATGTTAGGTTATTATTACCTTGTGATATTTCTTCGCAAATATCCATTTCAAAACTATGTAATTTTGTTTTCCCTTTTTCCATATTTCCATCATTTTTCTTAACTGTATCAATATTATTAATTGCGTTAGCTTTGACAGCCTCAACTTCCTTCTTATATTGAATGCCATTAACTTTGTGCATTCTATGCAGATGTTTGCTCCAGTTCGGTAGCGACGAGAAAGATTTGGGACAAATTGGACATGTGTATGGCTTCGCTCCTGTATGCGTATTCAGATGCTGCTGCAGATGGCTCAATCTCACGAAGCTCTTATCGCAGTAGTTGCAAGCATGAATTTTACTGTCGGAATGTGTCTTCATGTGCTCCTTGAGACGATTTTTGGCGTTGTACACTTTGCAACAAAACTTGCACATGTGCAGTAGTGTTTCAAAATGTTGGTTAGCGTGATTCAGAATGCTATTTTTTTCGGAGTAATTGCGATTACAAATCGGACAAATGAATAGCAACTTCTTATGCACATCAAGGTGTGACCGACATGTGTGGAGAGATGTGAAGAGGTAGCCGCACTGACCACACCATTTCGCCTTAGAAGAATGGTGTCTTTGGTGGAATATTAACTCACAAGATGTTTTAAATCTGTAATAAATAAAAACATGCCCATATCATACTGCATAATAATTGATTATAATATTATTATTAATGCTAAAGATTTTCTGTTTGCACAGATAAAATATATAACTTCTTTTAAAGAAACCAATAATATTATTTTACATTTTGTTCCATAGAAAATCTATTAGATAAATCCAAACAAAGTCCCAAGCAATGTGAAAACTATTCATAAATAATTTCTAATTAAAATAATTTCTTAACTCACTTCTTTCCACATCCTTCTTCTAAACACTCTAGCTGGAATATATTATGTTCGACTTTTAAATGCAGACGAAGGCGATTTTCAGTGCCGTATCTGTGATTGCACTTGTGGCAAACAAATGGTTTACCAGTTGCACTATTATCTTTTTGGCAGTGGGCCATATGTGTCACAAGGAGGGAGATACGTGGGTAGGTTTTGGAGCATATGCTGCATCTAAAAAGAATACAATTTTTAAATTAGTTTATAATCTCTGAACACTTGATTGATTTATGTCTTGAAAAAAGATATGCCATGTCATATACATGTCTATATTTTAATTTATTGAAGTTGTGTACATTATTACACTTTGTAAGACTTAGTTCTATTATTTTAATCTTATGAGCTACCTATAATTTTTTTTATACATACACTAGAAACTTACTCAAATTTGTTCTTAGTAACATGGTTGTAGGCATGTTGATTAAAGACTGAGTATTTTTCAAACTGTTTCCCGCACACAACACAAGTGTATACCACATCCTCATCTCCATGGCAGCAGGAGAAATGTGCATCAAATTCCATTCGGTTTTTATATGCATGAGAACATAAGGAGCATAAAATTCCTCCCATTTTTTCGATTTTATCGGACTTATCAGTGTGGTTTGTATTTATATCATCAGCTTCTTCATCAAAATGGATTTTTAGATGATCAACTGCTTTGTTTATGTCTGGTATACTCTCGTTGCATACAGGGCAAGAGTAAATATTTTTGCAGTGCAAGTCTATATGGTTGTGGCAGCCTTCTATGGAATCAATTTTTGTGTTACACATTTGACAATTGTATGGCGGCGTGTCGGTCTGAGTGTGAATAACTTTGTGAAGTTGTAGCTCCTTACTTGAATTGAATCTGAAAAGAAGTCATTTAATAATGCTATACTGTTACTTTTAAATAAGAGAGTTTTTAATGACAAAAAGATCATATAAAGAGGAAATTATCTAAAAGTTTGGTAAGATACTATAAAATAATTGTTAGGGAAGTTGTTGATTAATTAATAATTATATAAAAATAATAAAATCCAGTAAAATAAACTAAAATCATTGTATTATTATTATACAACTCACTCTATATCACATGTTCCACATTTAAAAGAGTGCTTGGCAATCTTGTGTTCCCTTAGAGCAGTTACTTTTGCAAAAGTTTTGTTGCATATCTCACATCTATAACAAAAATTATCACAGTTTATTAAAATTCCTGTAAGAATGATAAATCTTGTGAACATATTCATTGTTCACTTCTTTCCTACTAACTACAAAATGTTTGCAGACCTTTTACATGTTGTAGGTTTTTTTTTTTCATTTTTTTTATTTATAGTTAGAATTAATTTTAGTAAATAAAAATATTTAAAACAGTATTTCTTCATTAAAATACCACAAAAAATATGATACTATATGATGCCTGCAACTCCGGTGCGCCAAAACACATGGGAACCATACAGTTTTACAGGATTAAAAGTATCCTATGCCCTTTCCCAGGTCTCAAAGTGTCTCAATACCAAAGTCCATCAAAATCAGTTCACCAGCTTGGGTGTGAAGAGGTAACAGACAGACAAGACACTTTTAAATGTATAATATATTATAAGGAGGTACTTACTTGTATTTTTCTTTCATAACATGTGCTGTATAACAATGGCCACGGAAACTTGGGTATCCAGCTATTTCTTTGAAACATACCACACAAGTGTAAATTATTTTTGTTTTGTCACTTTCATGTATACTGTAGTGCTTGTCATAATTTTTTTTATCAGGAAATGTTGAACGACATATATGGCACAGTATACCACCAATCAAATCAATAGTAGTTTGCTTTGGAGCCAGCCTCAATGTTGAGCTATCAGGGTCTAAATGTGAAAGCGAAGCCATGTTGGTTTCTTCAGCTATGTGCAGTCCATCTATTGAAAACAGTTTCTGTCATATGGGTGACTGCATAGCTTCTAATAAGTTTTGTTTTTTTTTTTGGAGCCTACATCTCTAATATTTGAATTTTATTCTGAAATTTAAAAATGTGATAGTTAAAATACTAAGAAAAATAATAAATATTGATTTAAATATAATAATGATAAAATACTTTTTGTACAAATTGTACAAAAAAATACAATAAGCATCCTAGATGTAACAAGTGACATACATATAAAGAGAAATTGTGCCTTTTTTGCATACTGTTATGAAAACACAAATCTTAGCATTTTAGATCTGCACTATTATCAGACAAAGAATGAAAAAAAATTGTAATTTTTACTTTTTGAATTAGTTTAGCCTACATTCAATCAAAACTTTGTATTTTAGTGCTGTACAGTCTTGCGAAGAATAAGTTTGTGTACAGTTTCCGTCATCGACGACCTTGGGCCTACCGCCTAGCGTAGGATTATTAGACATTTTACTGATTGCCGGCTTTTTGTAAACGGTAATTACACACCCGTTTAGTACATAAACAAAACCTTTAGAATAGTAAGAATACTAAATGAACCCTTATTAAGTTAATACTATCATATATTAGATAAATCATGTTCTGGGACCACAAAATAGTTTTTTTATGAAACACAATGTAAATAGATACTCACAATTTTGGGTAAAACTTATAGATTTGCATTGGAATTAAGTCCAACGTTACATTTTACATTACAAGAGTTTGTTTTAAAACATAAAACTGTAAAAAAATGTAACGCCGGACACAACGCCGAGAAACCATGAGAAAACGTGTGAAACTTGCATTTGACAGATAATTAAACAGCCAGAGACAAAAAATCAATACAAATGTGAAATGAGATCCATTTTCATAGAAAACATAGCAGCTTTTGAGTGGTCTTCCGTCTTGGTGGTATTAGAACTTTTGATTTAGGTTACAGAATTTTCTGATGTTTTTACCCATGATATATGGTCTATAACATTAAAAAGCAATGCTCTCCCTAATATCTTTTTTCTGCTTTAAACACGAACGAAAACATCCGACTTCCGAGGCAAGAACGACGATAAAAAATAAAACGTAGGTTTGACGTTTGTCATTTGTCAAAATGACAATATAATCTGGTAATAATCGCAAAAAATCTTATTTCTGCTGTAAACAAATTGAAATTTTATTTATTTCCTTCTGTTTATATAATACATTTTATGGTAAGAATAGACTGCAATACTAAAATTTTATACTGTATTAAGTAAAGTGCATACTAATTTATAAATAGCTGTTACAGAAGAAATTACAGCGTTGCATATTGGTAAGCCTTCATTAGCTTTTATAAGTTATACATTTCTGACTTTAAAAAAATAAAGCTACATTTTAATTTATTTGCATACTGCTCTCGACATGAACACTATATCCACTAGAAATGTTTACATTCGATTAGACGAAAACATTGCCGTGCGTTATATTTTGTAATCTCTGGATTGGCTTCGTGCCAAACCAATTCCAGAAATAAAACACGATAGGTGGGTCCGATACATATTTAACAAATTCAATGTGTACACAACTTGACTAGTTTATTTAAAAATGGACCGCCAATATCATAATCAATCTAGCATTCATGGATCCTTCAGAAGCAAAGATTCAATATCTACTAGTGACAGTGACCCCAGAGAAAAAATTAAAGACTGCTTACGAAAATTTATAGCATTTATGTTTACGCAAGTGGGTGTGGGTGCTCTTGTGGTCTGCTATGCAATTCTTGGTGCCGCCAGCTTCATGCACATAGAAAAAGATAGTCCGGATGAGCAAATGGAGAAGGTCACCAGTTTGCGCCAAAATTGCGTTCAACAGCTGTGGAATATAACTAATAAATATAATGTTTTAAACTATACAGCTTGGATTCAAAACAGTGATAAAGTTTTAAAAGTTTTCCAAAACAATGTAACATCAGCCATTCGTCTGGGATATAACGGAAGGTCGTCTGAAGACATCTGGTCCTTTCCGGCAGCTCTAATGTATTCGCTGTCCGTTTTCACTATGATTGGATATGGCAATGTGGTGCCTAAAACTGTTTGGGGTAAGATTGGCACAATAGCATATGCTTGCTTTGGCATTCCCATTTATGTTTTATACTTTTGCAACATGGGCAAAGTATTGGCAAAATCTTTCAAATGGCTTTACATCACAGCTCACGAGTGCAGCAGAAGGGAGGACCCTCTGCTTGAAGATGGTGAAGTTCTGCCGGTAAAAAGAAAAGTGACAGTTCCCTCGACTGCATGCCTCTGGGTTATCACATTCTACATCCTGACTGGCACTATAATGTTTGGAGCTTGGGAAAAATGGAACTACTTGGATTCTACTTACTTTTGTGTAATAAGTCTTTGTAAAATAGGTTTTGGTGATTTCGTCCCTGGTGCTAACATTGCAGATTCGGCAGAGGGATCTCACTTAAAGCTCGTTATAAACTTCATATATGTGCTCCTCGGTATGGGCTTGGTGGCTATGTGCTATAACTTGATGTGTGAAGATGTCAGAGTCAAAGTAAGAGAACTGAGAGAAGATTTGAAGAACTGCCTGGATGATATCACATTAAAAATAACAGTCTGCATGAATGATACAAAATACTATCATCAGAAGCAAACAAGAAATTTAAAATGATAATATCATAATTAAAATATAATGTAAGATATGGTTAATGATTTAAAATTAAATAAATTTTGGTAATATATTGGCTTTGTTTTATTGTATAGTCTTGAATTTAATAAGTTTATTTCTTTTAACTTTTTACACAGAATTTTATGATCCTACCTTTTTAAACCATGGACAGTTCTATGATTTGATTTATTTGGAGTTTACTTATAATACAGAGTTCTAGATTCTGAATTTATTATTTATTACTACTTGTTATGTATTTCTTTATATTTTATATTGCTTCAATAAATAGAGCTCTGTGGTAATATGTTTAAAAATGTAAGTAACGCTTTAGAGCTGGATTTATAGCTTAAAAATTAGAATTAGGATTCAGATTCAAATTATAAGGCAAAAACCGGCTAAGAACGAGTAGGACTCACGCATGTGTGGTTCTGTACCATACTAGAGCATACATAGGTAAAAATTGTTTCTTAAAATTTTATTACTTAATATTAAAGTATAAATACAATTTAGTATTTTGTGAAAATTTCAAGCACCTGCCTGTTGCTTTTATTGATATCGAGCAAAAATTAGCAAAAAAGTCATGTTTGTTGTATGAGGTCCCTCTTATTTATTAAATTTACTTTGGTTATAGTATTTGTTGTTATAGCGGCAACACAAATCCATTATCTGTGAAAATTTTAGCTCTCTTGCTATTACCGTTCTTGAGATACAGTCGATAGACAGACAAACAGACAGACAGACTAACATCGAAGTCTTAGTAATAGAATAATAATAGAGAGATCTTAGGTGTCCTATGACATTATAAACCATGCACTGCTTACAATGTTCATTGTAAATTTTGTTTTGCGAGAAAGAGATGCAAAACTTTAATCGCAAATAACTTACTCATTTTCAACGAAAACCCGAATTTCTTTTGTCACTCTGTATATTAATACAAGCGTTTACCATTTTGAATTATAACATTCAGTGTAAAGGCTTATTAACTTATCGCCATTGGGTTACAAAATATTACTTCACCCAACTAAAGGTCGAAACTCGATACGCACTTGCAAGGAGAGGACCGGACCGGAGCGGCGCGGCTATATATTCTTTGTACAGCAGTCGTTGTAGTGCGGTTACTCTCGCACAAATCCATAGAAAGTATATATATTTTGCCGCGCTGCTCTGCTCTGCGCTGCGCCTCGTGCATTTGTGAATTTTGACCTTAAGGGGGCGAATAAAGCAAAAAAAAAAAATCATCTTTCTCTCTTCACAATTACGACCGTCATTCATATGCCAGGTGAAACAGAACGACGCGGAATCGCCGCAAAAACAGTTTTTTTCTTAAAAACTCGATAAATATACAACATTAAAAAAACCGCTTTTACAGAAACTTACCGAGTTTCGGTAATAATAACAGAATTTTATATCGTGTGTTAAAATACTGAGTCCGTCGAATGCACCGTTGAAACGAAGAAATATGCGTGAAAATAGGTGGCATCTCAATGGTATCGGGTATAGTGATTTTTTTCATCAAGAAATTTTTAAGCTATCGTGTTTTCGCTGCTACAGAAGCTCACAATTATAATGCAGTATCTATATTTAAAAAAATGAAACGATTCGTATTCGATTATCAAGTATAAATCGGAATTATGCAATAATATATTTTGCTTTTATCGCCCTTTTAATTCTTTTAATGTGTGCAGTGATGGTCGTGAAGCAGTAGCGGACATGTTGCCGCTGCGTTTGCGGCGCGTGTGCGGTTTCGACGGGCGCACGAACGACGTGCTGTTCCAGCCCGCCAGCGTGCCCGACGCACGCACGCAGACTCTCGTTTTCTTCGGTGGAGATGTGCAGGTATTATAATAGCTCTCAAAGAATTTATATTTTGTTTGCAAACCAGTTAAAACTTCGACACCGACAAAAATGTAAATAAATACAACTTAACTAAGGTAGGATATACTAAAACTTCGAAATACCGAAAAAGTAAAAAAAATAGTGATTGTTTGAAGAGCTTTTTAGTCAACGCAAAATGTAATTGTCTACAGGATTATCCTGAGATCATGCAAGCGCACAGAGACAACAAAAATTACTTGAGATGGAACTTGGAGAACACGGCCCGTATGCTGGGGAAAGATTTCCCCTCGAAACACATTGTGGTTGTAAGGCCAGTGAGGTAATTAAAGAATAGTGGATTCTTTGGAGAAGTTATTTGGCAGCGTAATATTTTTTTAATAAAATGGGGGAAATTGAAAGAGAGCCAGTGAGGGATTTACGACATTTGGTCGGAATCAGTGGCGTAGCGTGGGGGAGGGGGACGCCCCTGGTGACACTATTTAGGGGGCGATTTAAGTATTTGATAATTTGACCATTTCATATTTCTAACACAACTATAAATTCGGAACCATTAAAACAGCACGGAAAATTTCATTATTCTGCAACGAACTCTAGAAATTCCGTGCCTATAAATGGTAAAAAAATGATGACGCTTCTTGCTTAAAAATTCTTTAAAATGAGGTCGTGTCCGTACTGCGATTTTTATTCGCGCGATTATTTTTCCGCTATTAAGCTGTAATATAACATATTAAAATATATAATATCTGCGCTGATAGAAAAATACCCAAAAAAGTATATAAAAAAATTAAGGGGAGGCAAAATTATCCATCGCCCTGGGCGTTCAATACTCACGCTACGCCACTGGTCGGAATATGTCAATTCCACATAAGTGAGATCTGTCGGCTGAGTTTGACATAACCCAGTTTGATCCGCTGTATCTATATCTGTTTCAACTTCTCTGATTGTACAAACATTATACAATATTATACACATTTTGTTGAAGTCGATTTGTATCCTGAAATCACACCATGATTTCAGAATAGAATACAAGAGTTTCAGCTGCTACGACAACTTCGTGCCGAGCAACAACGCCGGGGTGCCGGATCACACGCCCACACACAATGCACTACATCATTTGGAAAGGTAATTCCTGGTAAAAATATTTACTGCTGCTAATCTTTGTCTTAAGGTTCGAGCGCTTGGAGTTCCGCACATAAAGTGAATTTACCGCCCTTCGAGAAGAGTTCTGGCCGCCTGGAGTCGTCTACAGGAGATTCCGAGGATGACTTCCGAACACAGCGCCCACGTCGCAGACACTACGTTTTTATTGCTAGTGATAGTTTTTAGTAAAAATATAATATGTATGTTAGTCTGTAAGGTATTTATAATATGGGAAAATATGCCTGAATTAATTGGCATTGGCAAATAAATATTCTGTGTTGACGTCTTTAGGTCATCATATATTTTGTCAGCACCAGCTTTTCCTAAATTAACATTTACATAAAATTATAAGACATTTAGGTTTCCTTACCCAAATAGTAAAAACGGGACTCTATTACTTCGATATTTGTCCATCTGTCTGTCTTCAGTTTGTATCTTAAGAACGGTAATAGCTAGAGAGTCAAAACTTTCACAGCATATGTGTTTCTGTTGCCGACATAACAGGAAATACTAAAAACAAAATAAATGTTTAAAAGTAGCTCTAGTACAACAAATATGTTCATAATATGATAAATTCGACGCGCTTCTCATTGGCAGAGATGGCTCATCGGTTAAGATGCTTGTATAAGGCACTGGTCTTGAATAGGATCAAAAACTACTGGACCGATTTAAAAATTTATTTTACCTTTACTTAGAAGGTTTAAAAAATAAATGTCCACCCGTGCGAAGCCGGGGCTGGTTTCTTCTATTATAGAAAAATAAGTCTGGTTTTCCTTCCTAACGATATAACTATAGAAAGCACCAACCGATTTCCACGGTTTTGCATTCGTTGGAAAGGTCTCGAGCTCCATGAGGTTTTTAAAATAAAAGAAAATTCCGGAATTTTTTTAGGAGAAATGCAGTAAAATAGGAAAAATCATGTACACATACAGCGCCATCTCTGATACCTTTCATGCACTAAAGCGGCGTTTGACAGCTACTCATTGTACTCTGCTCAATTATTTTCTCATTTTTCAATTCGAGTTTAAAAGTTTATTGCGGTCATTAGGCGTGATAAGCATTTAATTTTGTTTAAGAAAATATAAATTCTTCTCGTTGTCGCGAACGACAGCTAGTTTTTTATAAATTCAACACTTTCAGAAATACGTTTTCCTAATTTTTTGCTCTAACTCTAAGTCGCACTTGGCCGGTTTTATTTCAGGTTATTACAAGGAGTGGGCAACAGATTGAGAGCGCAGCCGACTGTAGAGTTATTGGAAGCGATGTCAGCTGTGTCGTTGCCTGAAGAAATAGACATAGAAGAGCTACATGTAAGTTTCATTGTAAATTAATCATCAAATAATGAAACAGGTCTTACCTGAGCTTATAAACAATTTTAATAAAATAGAACATGGCCTGCCTAGCAAAAATTTGAGGTGATACCAGCACGGTCAAGCTCTAGCCAATAAATCAGACAGCATAATTATTTTTACTCAATTAAATACAATATTATGATTAAGAGCTCCAACACAAAACTCCGAATTCGCATCGCATTGAAGCGTAATGTCATTTTCAGTATGAGTTTTGCCGCAGATATTTGCGATGCGATGCGAATTCGCAGTTTTGTGTGAGGGCCCATAGTGCTATCGGTAAATCCAGGCGCTAGCAGTCATTAACCCTCTGTCGATAAATTTATTTATTAAGGTCCAGAAACGGTTATTAGGGTTGATATACATTAATCATAAGCCTATTAGTACAATCATAATTTATCACTAATATCCAATAACTACCTATACACAACATTTATAAAAATCAAAACATATTTTTTACTATATTTAATTAACTATATTCGTATCTTAATGACTTAATTATAATTACTTAATTTAAACTTGTTAATTAACAATTTTGATCCACACCTATAAAATTAAAAATATATAATCTATTCATAACTTCAATTCATTATTAGCTGTGTCCAATAATAAAATATACAACACTTTTGTCAATTGCTAATATAATTGCTAGTATAGATAATTACAATTTTTTAACAGAAGGTTATTGACCCCTATACCCTAGATTGTGCGATATCACTGTAGTTATATGAAAATAATGAGTTTTGCATGAATGCAAACAATAAAAGTGCACAGTTCATCCACTAGTAAAGCATAATTTTAATTAGGAACAAGATACGTCCCTTGTGGCCGAACTGTTCAGTATTATCGTTACACATAGTTAGTATAGTTAATTCAACTCAATTGTGCGCGCCGCTCTACATGTCTAAGTAAGCCTTGTTTATTTAGATAGTCCCTACCTTTTCACTGCCAAATGAGTGAAAGTTTTGTATTTACAAATGCACGCACACATAGGGCCGCGCGCACAACTAGTTAGTAGAGTTGTGCCATCTATAACGTTGATGATAAATTGACAGAACGCGTCGATAAGAGGGCTTAGCTCTAACGGGTGTACCGACAACGGAGCCGGCTGCAGTGACGGACACAAGCCGTGAGTAGGTTTAGTTCCAATCGATGTATTGTATCAGTTTGTTTTAATATTTTGCTTTCGTATCGTAATGTGCTGAATTTGAGCTGTAGTGCTTTCACCCCAATCTAGGCCATAGCGGTTATTAACCCTCTGTCAAAAATTTGGCATTTCTATTCAAACCCCCATTAAAATGACAACAGGACTGACTCTGTTGTCAATCGCGGTTTTAAAAAATGACAAATTTTTGACGGAGGGTTAGTGACCGCTACCGCCTTCATTAACCGAAAGCACAAAAGGTTTTATAAAATAAACGCTTGAAACTTAGCGTTGTTCGAGGCGAAACTCGGAGCTAGTGACGCCATTTTGAAATTGTTCTTACTTTATTAAAAAAATATATGCAAATGTCGTTGCTTTTTGCATCCCTTTTGTGATATAAAAAAGTTATATATTCTGATATTTTATTCTTCAGTGACCTAGACCCGCTGTGGTGGCGTGAAAAGTTGGCGCTGGATGAAAGCGCTCTCACCCTGGTGGGGTTCAGCAAAGGCTGCGTGGTGCTCAACCAGTGTATATACGAGTTCCACTACACCAAGACTCTCACTCCTGGAGACGCGCATATGATGAAGTAAGATACCGTCTTAATGGATAAACAGTGAATTTAAGTATGAAATGTTAAATATAGAACTAATTCAACAATAGGAATATGCACAAAGTAGACTTTTCATAAACAACACACAACACATACTCAAGCGATAGCAAAGTTTCGCATTTTTGACACTCACTCATGATCATCAAAATAGAACTACTTCTTTCCATGAACCCAGAGAGCTGAAATTTGGTACAGAACTATGGTTTAATGATAACATAAAGGAAAAAATATAAAAACTAGGATAATCGCATCTTTTTCGAATTTAAAATTGGCAAAAAACATGATAATTTTGACGACTTTACTTTTGTACCTCATGAGATGGGAATAGGAAGCGGATCCCTTTAAAAACCGTTCCCGTACCATTAGAAAAAAAAGAATACAAAGAAGTGTATTAACAAAAAATGTGCCAAAACCAAGCTTTCTACAAAAAGCAGTGAAATCCCACCTAAAAAATGTTTAAGGTAGGAAGAATGCTTCGGCTGCTTGTTTCTCTCTAAAAATTTGTCAAAGGTTCCTTATTGTCATTTGTTTATTACTATTATTAATGTGATACAACTGGCTTTTTATTCACTAACGAATTAAGAATGGTCAAAAGCTAGTCATATAAAATTAATTATAATAATAAACAAATAGCAGTAACGATCCTTGGCACGCCTTTGTCTAGATTTCATTACTTTTTAGAGCTAAACAAGGAGCTCAATCGGACTTGGCCTTTTTTTTACATAATGTTTTTGGGTAGCATTCATCGTTACTTAGCCTTTTCAACGTTCTCGAAGGTTCATTACAGTGGCCTACACTTAACATTATAACATACATGTGACTTTTTGTCGTTCTACAGCATAATATTATTTTCCATTACTTTGAAATATTTTACGGGAATAAAAAAAACTGTGTTAATAACATCCCTAGATATTTATATACAAGAGTGTTGTCAGGTTTATAGAACGGATAGAGGACATGTACTGGCTGGACGGCGGACACGCGGGCGGCAAGAACACCTGGATCACCTCGCGCAGTCTGCTCGAGACACTCACCAGGCTAGGTAGGCTAATTTTACAGGAATCTAAAGCTCATTTGTTCCGAGGACGATAAAAGGACCTTTAAGATGACTACAAAAAGTGAGGATAATATTGAGTGTCCATATTCAATGCAGGCAAGGGCGCCTGTGAAAACGCTATTATGCATTCGCACAAGATTGGCGGTATGGCTCATTAATCTGTCAAAAATATTGTAATTTCCACACAAATAGTGATTGTTAACAAAGTGTTGTGTTGTCACTTTGTTGCTAACAACTGCGGTTTGTTTAAAAAATGTGACATGACGTTAATGGACCATGCCGCCAATCTTGAGCCAAAAGATAATAGTGTAAAATAATTAAAGACATAGTGGAAGAAGCAGATAAGTAACATTTTAAAAATAATGTGGATTTGATGTATACCTGAATACACTAGCTACGAGGGGTGATCCAAAAGTAATGATAATCAATAATAAATACAATGAATATATTATATAAATAAATTTATTTCTCA